>BGPR01007199.1:16672-27615 GCA_013235015.1 Araneus ventricosus | reverse complement strand
AATTCGTACACACTCGGTAAGAAAAATTATTAGCCATAAAAACAAGTCTAATGTTTTAAATGTGTTGTTGTGAATTGAAAGCATGAAATTCTTATGTAGACTTTATTGTGTTTCAACTTTCTTATTTCTTTCAGTTTAAATTTACCTGACGATACATCAGAAACCCCGGTCAAAAATGGACTGATGACCAAAGAGAGGTACTTTCTGATTCTGCAGATCTTGGACATTTACTTGGATGATGGCCCAGAAGAACTGGAATCACTGCAACTAGTGTGGAGGTCGATACCCGACGTCGTCATCTGCTTGGACGAATTGAAGGCTGCATTCCCTGCACTAATGGGCACAAAACGCATCAAAGAAATTCACGGTTACATTAGAAATATCACAGGGGAAGAGGCCGTCTTCCCCCAACCCCGGAGTCTGAAGCATTACTGTCGTTGTGCGGTTCGGAAAATTCTCTGCGGCAACGGACAGTTGTCAACAGGGATCGACAGTCTTGCTTTGATGTCTGAATTGCAGTCCTATCTCAAACTTGAGCGATGATATTTTTTCTTCTTTCCTTATACCGGGTGCCTCACAAATTCGTACAAACTTCAAAAATTCATAATAAAAGACGTAATGCTCGGAAAAAATTTCGGCTTGCTCGAATATGATCAGAAGGACATTGGTTTTTTTTTCTCCATGCATAAAAAAAATTCAGTATCCCATTCAATGAAATAGGGCTTTTTTTGCGCCTTCAGTCCTTCCTCCGTGCGAAACTTTCGCAATGCAATAATTGTGGATTCACCATTCTTGTAGAAAAGTTTAACCACTAACACTCGATCTGGTAACGATAGCATGCTGTTGGGATAGAATGACGAATCCATTTCTATATAGCCAGGTGTTTTATTGGTAGCCTGATTTGCATAAAACGTCTCAGTATGGCGTGTGAGCGTCCTCTTTCGGTTACTTTTGGAATCATCTTCTTTTACTGGAAAAAAATCCAATGTCCCTCTGATCATATTCGAGCAAACCGAAATTTTTTCCTCGCATTATTTCTTTTATTATGAATTTTTGAAGTTAGCATGAATTTGTGGCGCACCCGGTATATGAAAGATAAGTGTTTTTAGAGGAGTTGATAAGTGTTTTTAGAGGTTAGAGTGTTTTTAAATACAGTACAACCCCGGTTAACCGAACCAAAGGGGAGGGGAGCCTATATCTGCCTAGATTTTGTATCTAATTACAGTATGTAATTCTAAAATAGTTTGAGTCTAAAACGAATTCAAAACTCTCTCTGTAGGCTACACTTACGTTCATTATAAAGCGGGCCATTTATCTCAAATCCAAAATGGAAATTTTGGAACACGAGAAGGAAAGATTTAACCCTCACTGGCTTCACCTTCCTACCCAAAATGGGACACGGCGCGGCGCTTGAAAGCCGGCAGGGAAAATTCACAAAACATGCAAGTCTTGATATATAAAAACGCCGTTTCATAAAACAAAAACATTCAGAAAAATTTAGAAAAATGCTGACAAAATAAAACAAAAAGATCTAAACTAATACTAACAATTAAAACTAAACATAGATTAATATAAAATGCAAAATAATAGTTTAATTAGAAATTTAAAAATAATAAAAATAAAAATGTCGTAGGCGAATTGAGATAACCAGGCTTATTGCAAAATGACCAGGCTCTTTGCAATAATCTGGATTATTTCAATTCGACTACGACATATATACGATATGAATGACCAAATAAGAATAAAGTATAAGTAAATAAACATAGAAAAATATATATTGATCAGTTAAACACACTCTGAAATTCCAGAGTCGAGAGTTTGTGAAGAACAATCCTTGAAAACTTTTACTTTGCTATATGTTTGTAAACGAACGATGCTTGAAAAGTTTTGCTTTGCTATGTGCTTGAAAACGAACAACCCTTGAAAAGTTTTGCTTTGCTATGTACTTGAAAATTAACAATGCTTGAAAAGTTACTTCGTAGTATAATGAAGAAAATCGAGCATTCTTTGTGAATATCTTTTTTTCTTCTGATTAGAGCCAAAATTTGACACAGATCTAAAATATTGGTGAAAAGACTACAAACCAAATTTTATTCATCTAGCTTGTTATGTTATTGAATTATCATGCCCATATGCACTCGGATATACAGACTTCCATTAGACAGATTTCGTCCAAAATTTGATAAATGTCAATAATTTTGGTGTCATCAGCACATACCAAATTTTTACCGTTTATCTCTGTGTGTTCACAGATACACTGATATAATTCCAAAAAATGTTTTTTTTTTTTTTTTTCGGACTGAGGGAGGTCTAAAATGTGGGAATTCAGCAAAACTTTCGGATTTTTTTACACTCGATTTCGAGGTAATTTATTTATTTATTGCTTTATTTTTGCGATTACAATACTTTCTCTTTATATATTTCGTATAAGAGAAAATTAGACTTTTTAAAATGCTTAAACCGAATTTTGTATCCTCAAGGAGAATTTTATTTGCCGACACGGCCAACCCAGACGGTGTAAAACACGGCATTCCGGAGGAGGCTAGCTATGCCATTTGTCCTAAGACTGGTTTTTTTCCCACCCACTTTAGTCGAAAAATTAGGCAAAACATTCACGGACGTTACAAAGTTTGTTTTGAGACAAGGTTCAAAGTCGCAGAATTCCTCCCACCAAGACTCCTCTTCCCAACGCGGGGGATTTCGAGTTTAATTTCTAGCCTCGACGCGAGGTTCCAATGTAGGCAGATCCTTTGCTTTACCGCTACCCTCGCATAGAGGTCTCAAATTGGAATCGGCGAATTGAGTTTTGGATTTTAAGTTCTTTTGAATGTCACCATTTCAAATCATTTGCTCCAAATTTGGCAGGTTTTCGACCTTGACGATAGGTTTTTCCTCCCCTAGTTCCGAAAATTCCATTTTGGAAGAGCGGTGAATGGCCTGCTTAAGGCATTGACTCCAAACCCTTCTGCCCAATCCTAATTATATCACTGAACTCTTTCGAGAGTCGATAGAATTTGGACGTGGGTCCTCTTAAACGTGGGTCCCAATCGGCTAAAGACTGACCCTGAATTTCCTTTTTTTTCACCCTAAAACTGTTAAAATCTTTCTATAGCTCTATGGGACTTTCAAGTCCCACGATGATTGAATTAAATTAAATTGAGCGCTTTTGATTAACTTATCTAGTTTTATGTGTGTAAAGATGGAACTTTGTAATTAAAAAATTGATTACAAAATTCAATTTTTCACACACTTCTTGATGTACCAATTTTGTAAAATTTTGTACAGTTGTGTGTTTTCGATGACGATAAAAAAATTTAACGTTTTTAGAACTTAATTATCAGTTAATCGATTAATTTTTATTAAATTTACAATTCTTGTGGCAGGCGTCCTCTGTCAGTGGATTTGACAGTATTCAACAATATATATCATAATGAATTAGGAAATTTATTAAAGACTAAAAAGAAGAATAAATTCTATGAAAAATATGGACGTCAAAACAAAATCAGAAAAGAGAGAGGAACAACAAAAAATATTTGGAAGAAATTAAGGGGGCATACTACTCTTAAACCTCGAAAAAATGGAGAAAAACTGTCAAATTCGATACATTATATCTCTGAAACAATGCAATTCACAAACTCACTTTTTTTAAAAAAAATATCTGTTCTTTCTCTTATAGTATAACATTTTCAAACCTTCATATTGCTATGGATTTATTTAAGAGAGTAATAAATATGGGTATAATTTTTGGAGAAAAAAATGAGATAGTCATCTTGAGCACATGATTAAGGATAAAATATTTATCCAAACACAATATTTTTGATATCTAAGTAATTCAAACAGTCTGTTTAAGAAACTGAACCAAAATTTATAAACATTTAAATTTAATTTATAATTTATATAGCAACTTAAAATAAAATTTAAAAAATAGTTAAAATTTCAACTTTTCTACCCTCCCCCCCCAAAAAAAAAAAAACACTTCTTCGGAGAAATATTTACAAAAATGTGGTTCAATTTGTAGAACATAGCAAAATACATATTCGGTAAAAAATTTTTGTATAAAGAGTTCAATAATAGTTGAGATATATTGCGCGCAATATCAAAAAAACACATTTTAAGATACAGCGCTTTAAAGATATAGCCATATTCAATGTTTACGTTGAAGAGGTGATACATCTTCTTTCATAACTTTCATAGTTATGGGAATTTTTTAACGCGGATTGTTTTAAATTGTTCAGAAAAAACAGTGGAATAACATATATTTTTTTCATAGAATCAAAAATTTCTGAGGTTTAACAGTCGTATGTCCGCTTAACTCAGAATGAATATCAGATGAAAAAAATGCTTACTATTCATTAAAAATTAAAGTCCATTATAAGTACTTTTAAGTTTTGGTTTTGATGTCCATTTTTTTATCTTTTTTTTCTTATTTTTCACTGAGAATTTTTCTTCCATTTAAACATTACAAAGCATTAAAATCAAATCCAAATTTGTAGGATGTCGATATCAAAAACAAAATTTCTGAATTCCTGTCAATCTCACCTGCGTCAAAATACATACAGGAAAGCTAGGGAAGGAGCGTGCAAACCGTTTTGCTAAGATTGCCACCAAATGTGATCAAACATTAGAAATTCCAGCCGCTTATTCTTTTATTAAAGGGATTTGTAAACAACGCATTGTCCTAAAATTTAGTGAATTTCAGATCATTCCTCACCCACCCAAGCCTGTGACGGATTATATATCCAATTCTAATAATACCAGATTAACAACTGCTGAATATTTAAGGTATCCGACTGTGTTCGGAGACATTTTTTTGAAAAATAACTTATATATATTTTTTAATGTTATTTTTCAACTGCATATGTTTTAAAACTATGAAAATATTGTAAAATTAGGCTTTGAAAATAATATTTAAAAAAAAACTGAGAAATTTGGAGAAAAATGACTAAAATATTTGCCTTACGCTAACAGCCATACACAAAATCATATTCTAAATATACATAAATCCTTGTAGGAGTACATTTTATGACACTTATCTGTTTTATGCTCTAAAATATTTCTTGTACTTCAAAATAGTTTTGAGATATAGCTGAACATAGTTACTAAACTGGTATTTTTCATATAAAAAATGCTTTTCGTTTATATTTAAAAATATTACTTGATTTTAAAATTGACCTTCGTTTTTTGAGGAAAACATCAAACATATTACAGAAAACAATCTCAGAAAATTTGATATCAATACTTGAATAACGTTTTGAGAAATCATTGTTGCGGTCGACAGTTTTCCTCAAAAATATCATTTCTCAGAAAACGCACTTAAAGTTTTCATGCAACATAAAATAATGCTTACAGTTCGGTAATAAAACAGATGTAACTCCATTTTTAATTCACGTAGAGTAAAAAGTGCGACAGTTTTAGAAAGCTGATTAAACAGGCTATATACACAAAATTAAGTCATAAAAACGTTTTTGATAATTTCATCAAAAACTACGATTTTAAACCAGTCGGATACCTTAATTATCCATGATATTTCTCTTCATATTTATGTAGATTTTTATTTAGCTAACAGTTCTAATTATATTTGAAGGGTTTTCTGGGTAATGACTACCATTATGCTTATTTTTTCTATTTTACTCAGGATTTTCGTTTTTCCGTTAGGATTTGTATCCTGCATTGGTAGACCTGCATCGATTGAGCATATTCTAAAGGAGCTTTGTCTTTAAGGAGTTTGAATTCCATTTTTGAGATATCACAGCGTAATTGTAATGATATTAATGATGAATGATGTAATGCTATTTGTGAAAGTTCATAGTTAAGAATCATAAACACCAGATTAAAGAATTCATTGTCTGAGGAGAACTTGGAATCCTTTAAACTGCCATCTATTGAAAAGGAATTTGTATTTATATTTGGTATTTCCCACTTCCAATAATATGTATAATATGTGTATATTGTAATTAGTAATCTATATATATAAAACAGGAAAGTATGTTTGTGTGTTCGTTTTTTGGTTTTTTTATGCACGCCCACACCGCTGGACTTACGGCGACCAAATTTGGCACAGTGATGGATTAGCACAAGAGGGATCTAACGCCGCAAAAATTCTTTTAAAATCCGAATTAGATTTTTATTTATTTAATTAAATAAGGAAAGTTAAGATATTTTTAGACGTCGCCAATAACTTCTGAAATACTTATGGTACGAAAATTATTTTTACATCACCTTAAAGAATAAAAAATTATCTTTTTAATGATATCAGTTTAATTGCTGTACAGTTTTTTCTATGGCTGTAATTAAGGCTTCACAATTCATTTTAAACTCAAATTGTAACAATGCTTTTTTTGTTATAAAATCAAATTTAAACCAATTTATCGTTTCATCAAATCATGTTTCTACCAATGTTAAAGTTAAGAAAATATTGCTGTTTTGGTCATGGTAGACTTTTTACTTCCGCTGTTATTTCGTAGCTTTTAACATGCACTCAAACGTCCAATGACGTTAGTTTAGTTACTACGCGATATTTCGTTTAAATTTTGAACTTTTAAATGATCATAATCAGTAGAAGTTTCGTAGTAACCAAGTTATACCGTATATTTGTTCATTGTAAAGCTGTATTAATTATTCAACTATATATTGTTTAAAATAAATGTTTTCAACAAGAAAAGATTCAAAGAAGATTTACGTTTGTTGGAGAAAGTTAGCGACAATATTTGTAGGGGAAAAAAACAGGAGGCTGGTATATGAAAAAATATGGATCCCGAGCAACGCCGGGTTTTCAGCTAGTATATGTATATAACAGATTTTTAGATCAGGAATATATTATGTTAAATTATTGGTTTTAATTTATGATGTTTATAATTAATGAAATTAACATATATATGCGATAGTATTTTAGACGTCAGTGGCCCCCATTAATTTCTGACAACCACTATTTTCAGACTCAGTCCGCCACGGTTGAGTAGTGTGCACATATCTCCTAGGGACGGCGGTTATTGCGAAAATAACCGGTTTTGGGTTATTCAGATTTTTTCACCTCTGGTTTAACCTAGCGGTTATAACCGCTCAAAATAACCGGTTTTCGGGGGTTTTTTATAAAAAAAAACGCCGTTTGCATACAAAATTTTTTATTAATATTGTTTTTATAGGAAATCAATCCATTGGCCAATATTTATCTGTTCATAAAGACTCTTTCAGTAATCCGCCAACCTACAGACGCCTCGAGGAAGCGGTTGTCGGTGATTGGTCTAAGATGATGAAATTCAAAGCTTCAGAACTTGGTAAATTTTAGTCTAATCGAACCTAAAATCGAGCCTATCTTCCGATCCGGTTTTTGGATTAAAAAAAAAAATAACCGGTTTAAAACGGGAAAAAAAAAAACCGGTTAACCGAAACAAAAACAAAAACGGTTTTCGGTTTAAACCGGTAGGCTTTCCCCAACCCTAGCTTAATCCAGCCCTGGCGAGGATTCAGACTACTGTAGGAGAGAGAGCCAGGATCCACCCAGAATCTTCTAGCGTGTTCGTCAGTCGTTTCTAAGTCATTGTGTCCGATGCAGGAATATAATTCATAATGCAGTACAAGCAGTGGCGGCTCGACCATTAGGGCTGCAGAGCTGCAGCACCCCCTGAAATTATTTTCTAAACTTGTATTTTTCGTTTTGAATCTTATTTGCTTACTTTTCCACTCTCAGAGTTCAATGACTTACGAAAATGCAAAAAAGTAATAAAAAATTCAAAAAAGGGCATAAAATGAATTAAAAAGGAAGAGACGCAGGTCTGAGCTGCAAAATAATCTGCCCCCCTGAAATCCGTTCACTGAGCCGAAAATCCGGAGTGAAAAAGCAACTCTTTCTTCCTTGAGCTTAGACGGGCTATGGGCTGAAAGTCAACACAGCTCTGGCTGGCACGGAGCCAACTGAACAAAAGAAAGATGCTCCTTTTAATATATTTTTCTTTTTTTCCTCACTCTCACACAAATTGCAATCTCATTGGCTGTTTATGAGTTTCGGTTCGTGTAGAGACGATAGATTCAAGCAAATAATACTATTCTAAAACTTTCAAAATTTTAGAGTATTTCAGTAAAAAAATGTATATATATATATCTATATATATAATATGTTTTAGCTCAAAAATAAATTTTCTGTATGAGTTATTTAATATTCATTTTTGAAAGAATTTTATCGAGTGAACTGGGCAAGGAGGGAAGTGTATATGTGGAGCTCCGATTATTATTATTATTCGTCAGAGGAATCGTCACATCAACATTCACTTTAATTTTTGTTAGTAAAACTAATAGAAAATGTCATATGCTAGTTATTTACTTTGTTTGAAAAGCAGGAAATTTCACATCTGGATTTGGAATTTAAAAATTTGCGCTACTTGGACATAAAGTAGCTTTTAAAATTGTATTCTCTTGATAAACATTTTTTGCAACCCTCCTCGTTCCTGAGCTCACGAGCCGCCACTGAATACAAGTAAAAAGCATCGAATCTATCATCCGGAAGCTATCCATAAAATTCTTCCAACAATTAAATAGCCATAAAAAGTCTTTAATCATTTGCCAAACATTCTTCGCCTAAAAGACTGGGAAATAGCCATAGCCCTGCGCTCCTAATAAAATGGCCATTTCCTGAAAAAAAACTCTTAATAAATCGTATTATTCTGCCATTTATCCTGTATGCAATCAATTTAATAATTCAGTGACCGGAATGATCACGGGTACAGAGGTATGTTTTGAACGCAATTTCAATTAAGTCCTCGTGATATCATCAGTGTAATCTTAACTAAATCAAACTATAAGCCACCTATTTTTTTTAGATATATTTCTTAAAGGAGGACTACCAATGGCAATGATTCTCATCATTCGACGCTCTGCATAATTTCTCCGATCATGTGTTTAGTCCTTAGAACTCAAAACTCTCCCTCATTCGAAAGTTTATTTATGTATATACTGAGTGTTATCTTGTGAACAATATAATTAGCTAATAATTTTGATTGATGACAAGGGATACTTGGTAGGAACAATGAGAATCACAGACAAGTTGTAGATGGGCAATCAGGCTCAAAGAGGGTGAAAATAGCAATGGTGAAAATTTTCCTTTCCTTATAACCCTTTAACTATTGAAGATAGAAAGATGAGGCAAATTAGGAGAATAATTGCCTCTTCATAGTCCATACTCGATTGTTTTCAAATTAGCATGTGAAATCTCATTGGAAAGTACTGAATAATTAACCATATCTTCTGTCAGCTTACACCTTATTTAGCTTTTTCACCTTAGGGGATCCAAATGGTGGTAAAATTTTCTAGTAACGTAGCTTCTCAAACACGGTTATTCTTTTAACAAATAGCAAACTTCACACGTTAACATAATCCAGGAGCTGTGGGATAATTCATCCTTGAACAAGATATCTCATTTCAGGAAAGTATTTTATTGCCTGATTGTAGTAAGAAACTGCAGGGAACACCGTTTAAGAATATTCTCAAGTGACACTTAAAGTGACAGAAGGAATGTATGGAAATCGGATTTATTTATTTTTCTTTCCTGTCACGATGGTTTTTTCGAAATTGAGTGGCTGCTTCGAAATTAGTCATATCTATTAAACGCTACTGAAATATAGATGCCCATCGTTGGAAATGAAAGCTCCTCATTAACTCTTATAACTGAAATAGCAACGTTGACAGAAAATGTGTTTCTTTATGTCGAATAGTATCCACCGCAATCCAAGAAAAGTGAATATCTACTCCACTCGCATGAGAATGTCTAAACACCTGTCCATCAGAATTAGGTTTTTACATTCGGTTAGCTAGAAATGAATTTGGAAACTTTCTAGAAAAACTTAATCCATAGCAATATGTGTATAAAATATTCTTCATTTCGGGCGCCCCTTCAGCTCGGGGCCTCTGGTTCACTTATCCTTTAATACGCCCCTGCACTTTAATACACTGACTATGGCGAGGCGATGTGTGAGGAGGTTATATACGTCTAGGGTTGCCATAATTGCCAAGCATTGATACGGGACTTTTAAGTGCTAAATAAATAAAATATGATAAAAAGTGGATAGCTAATGGTTTATTTTACGCTGATAAAAAAATAAATAAAGATTAAGTAATCTAATAAAATAAACACGTAGAATAATAAAAAAAGATGCGAGGCTAATCCTTTCCTATAAATAGCCCAGTCATATTTTGAAGTTGGTTCTTCTTTCTTGATTATATCATTTTCTTCTTTCACATAATTATAAAATTGGGCGCAAGTCATTTTAAAATTATAATGACATAATATATATTAATTATATTATTAATTATAATATTTTTTTCATCCGACCATTGAGCTGACATTCGAAAAAATATTCTCTCCACATTTGCATTGTGGGTTGGAATGGCAAATACATACTCGCATAGCTTTATTAGACAAGACTTCTAATCAATATATACTTTGTATCTACAAAACACTTCAACCATTTCTCTTCCATACTCAATTTCGTAGCTACTTCGCAGTTTTGATTGATATTATTTTTCTCCAAATAATATTAGGAAGAAAACGGGACAAATAGTAATACGGGACTGAGTAGTAGAAAAATACGAGGACAGTTCCGTATATACAAGACGCATGGCAACCCTATATATATATATATATATATATATATATATATATATATATATATATATATATATAGCCCAAGCGTCATAAAGAAAGTTTGTGCATTTATGTCTCTTTTTAATGTCAAATATGATGAAAGTGCAAAGAAAAGCAAGTGCTGTTTACAATTGCTAAGCCAATGGGAAGCGAAAATATTGTTACAAAAATTGTTCTGCGGGTGTATGGTGTAAAAAGTCCAACACGCAGGATGATGGAGAATGAAGGTTTGTTCACAAATATGCAGGAAAACACGTAGCACAGGTAACAGGAAACAATAGATTTTGCACAGATTAGCAACGTAAACAGA
>BGPR01007199.1:0-16662 GCA_013235015.1 Araneus ventricosus | reverse complement strand
AATCTGGTCTAAATAGAGTTTTTATAACTGTAATGATTATTAAATAACGATAGTTAAAAACAAAAGGACATTAGAGAATTAAGGTCTTAAAACAACTTTCCCTACATAGACGCAGTGAATTCAACTAAACCACATACTAAAACTCATCCATTTATCTCGTTGTATTTTTAGTTATCGCGTTTTGATGATAAGACAATACGCCAAATTTCATCCGTCTAACTTTTTGATTTTTGGACTTATCACGGTCACGTGCACATGTCTAGACAGACAGAGTTCCCGTAGAAGGATTTGGTCCAACATTTGATTAAGGTCTACAGTTTGAGCATAAGAAGCACATGCTAAATTTCATTCGTTTAACTAATTCCGTTTCTAAGTTAGCTATTGTTCACAGGCAGACATAATTTCAAAAATAATTTTTTCGAACTCGGGAAGATCTAAAACGTGGATATTTATCAATTCCACGCCTACCAAATTTGCCCTTTGTATATTCGAACATATGGTAAAATGATGTTTCTCAATTCAGATACTACTTTTTCTTGTTTGGTTTTTGCTTAGAATACAGTTTAATGTGGAGTTTACGGTACCCACTTACTTCGTTCCTCTTAGGATCGCCAACTCTTTGCCGCCAAGAACGGAGATGAGAGAACATTTGTTTTGGTTGCACAATAATATTTTTAACGAGTGACATGCGCGCATGCGAGGAAATTAATCTTTTCATCGGTGTTTCGCACATCACTCCATATTGCGGTTCGTTTCGATTGGACTGTTTTGTTTACCTTTTCGATGTGATTGGTCGATTCAATCGAATTTGAATAAAACTTCGTTTGGAATTCTTCGGCTTGAATATCGATTCAGTACTGTGTGTTTCGGTTCTCCATGAATAACCGAAGCTACGAATATTCCGCTATGCTGAAAGCGAAACCTCTGGTGTTTTTTTTAACTCAAAAAAATTTGCCCGGTACACGTTTCAAATGCCGCAGGCATTGCGTGCGGAAATTCTCGTTTTCCGAATTTTTTAAAAAATCTAGATTCCAAACATTCAATGAAAAAGCGAAGCTACTAGTTTCCTGCTATGCTGAAAGCGAAGCCGCTGATGTTTTTTTCAAGTTAAAAAAAATTTGCCCGCTACACATTTGAAATACCGCAGGCATCGCGTGCTCAATCTCTCCTTTTCAGGTGACGCATGCGCAAGAGAGCAATAAAAAGCGCACTGCACATCCAAAATAGTATTTGGCGACGGCACATGAAATTGAGCAACAGAGAAAAAGAGAGAGGCAGCAAAGAAAAGGGAAACTGCGGTCATTACGTCACTGCAGAAAAACTCTTTTTAGAGACAAAGCCGGCAATAAGAGTTACGGGCCAAATGCAGAGAAGCCCGATCTCTCGGAACAGGAGTTTTAACTAAAGCGACAGCAACTCCTAAGTTCTCTTCAGCTGCCTAGTGCCGAAGCAGCAACGTTAGAAAGGGCAACTACTGAGCAAAAGAACAGTCAGCTGTGGAGGGAGGAACGTCAGAAACGGTATCAGACTGGAGTAGTCTGCTGCAGAAAGGAATCTACCGGCTGCCAAAATATAGTGAAAAATAAATTGTATTCGCACTTCCTTTCTGCAGCAATGAATTATGGCCAAGATAATGAGGACAATGCTGTTAGGGCGTTACAAGACTCTGTCAATTTGAAAGATCGGCGTTGCGGTTTATTTGTAAATCCGAATATTGGATATTTAGCTGCTTCTCCGGACGGACTAATTGATGACGATGGAATTGTAGAAGTTAAATGCCCAGCATCGTGCAAAGATTTAACTTCAGATGAGGCAATCAGAATGAAGAAATTTCCATTCTGGAAATGAGGTAAAGATGGGAACACAATTGTGAATAAAAACCACAAATATTATTTTCAAGTGCAGGGCCAGCTGCATATAACTCAAAAAAATTATTGTTTATTTTCAGTGTGGACCAAAAAGGGTCAGAAAATTGAAAAATAATTCGTGATCACTTGTTTTGGCAACAAAAAATGGAGAAAAAAATTAGAATTCTTTTATTTTGAATGTTTATTGCCAGAACTTGATCCCAGGTATCCGAGATCAATGGATATACGAAATCCTCCTGCAATTGTAAAGGCCCAGAAAAAGGAAATAAGAATGCGTCTAAAGAATTTTTTCCTCTTAGAAATTTTATGCAACTGACCATTAGATTTTTTCTTGCAATTCTGAAATTGATGCAAACACTTGTAAAAACTTTTTTTTATATGATATTGAAATTTCTTGTAAATACGTTTATCTTATTCCCATAGTTATTATAAATCTATAGCTAAATTTTCGGATACTGAAATGAAAATGTATATAATTCTATTCCATAATGTAAACAAAAATGCTATCTTTCTGTTGATTTCAAGATTAAAAATGCATAAAATGTTTTGTTTCTTCTACTTATCAAACTTAATTACCTGCAAAAATTTCACTTATTTAAGAGATTCTTTACAATATTGTTATTGCTTATTGTATGTAACTATTATACTTTTTATTACATGAAAAATTCATTGATGTTCAATATCTATGCTCAATAAACGAATACTATACTTTTTTATTAAAAAATAGAATTCAGTTCGTTTTTTATTAGTTAAAAAATATGTTCTTTTAGAACATAAGCTTTGGCGAGAAAATTTTATTGGATTATTTTATATAGTTTTTATAAGAACTTTTCGAGATGAACTAGAGCTAACTAAAGACTAAACGAATATAAGATATTAAATGGAATATTACTAAATTTATATCTTTAATATGTAGATCTCATTGAAGTAAGTGATTAATCACTTTAATTGAAATATTGCTTCCACTGTGAAGTGAAATTCAATTGTTGCATACTTTTAGTCATAGTTACTAGATGTTTACTAATATTAATCTCATTTTATAATTGCTCTATTTAATTTTAATTAGCTAATTAATTTAATTACACTTCGCTGATAATTAATAGCTTTGAATTCAGTTATTTTAAATTTACATATGTAAATCATGTATACAAATATTTAAAGTTAAGTATTATCGAAATAACTTTAGAATGCATTGCATAAAAGAAGTGATTCGCTTTTTTCTTAGTAAAATTATTTTGAATATATCTAATCAAATGTATTCTACAGATCATTCAGTGAGTTACAAATATCAAAATGGCGATTTATTTCACTCTAAATATTGGTATATGATCAAGTCAGAATGGCAAAAACAAGAAATGCAATAATTATATCTTCATATCAGTATAATAGACGCATATAATTTGGCAAAAATGCCAAAGCATACATACCCTTTGCTTTGGCATTCAGATGTGGCAGCTCAACAGATGTATATAAAAAATTGCTGAAGATGCGTTATTTGAAATTGTTTGTAAATATTATTTAACTAACGCACAGTCAATGCCATTATTTAAAAAGTGATATTTATTTTAAAATGTTAAGTTTTCTTGGTCTGGTTTTTAATAACTAATTTTATTGTTTAATTATAAGAAAGAAACCTCAAATATGCCCAATAATTAGTCAATTATGCTTCATTTAAAATGTAAAAGTTGCATTGACTATCATGTCTCCTTCTTAGACAGGTTAACAATTTGAAAACAAAAAAAAGTGAAAAATAAAAGAGAAAACTTGACCACTAATATAAGGTTATTTATTAAGCTTCAAAGGAAACGACCATGCAATTTTTAAAATTTTTTAATACTTCAGTAAAATAAAATTTGTTTTAGCTATTTGTACCTTTTTCATGAGAATGTTCCAAATACTATCTTGCTGCTAATTCCAGCATTACAAGTTTATTAAATGGTTTATTTCTTTTATTGTATCTAGTGCTGGCACAATCAAACATATTTATCTGTAAATATTTCAACTATTCAAAGAATTCTTAATGGATATGTGTATTTATTTATTATTGTTATGTACTACCAATTATAGTTTTTATTTCATAAAAAAAATCCTGAATCAATTGTAGACACACCCATCCCAAAAAATAAGTAAAACCATTGAGTATATTTGGAGTTTTTCTTGTAAATAATTTGCTTATAATAAAAGTGAGAGAATTAAATGTCACATCCTGAACTCTTCACAATCTTAGTAATCCTACGAAAAAAGTGATGATGGGATGGTTACTCTCCTGTGACACTCCTAAATACCACTTCTTTGTGTTTAACTTTACTTAATGATCGAGTTTCATTCATGTTCGCGATTACAAAGTCATGAAAGATAATCTACAAGCTATATATAAATTGTTACAATTTAAAAAGAATTTCCAAAATGGGAAACACTGTGACAGAGAACATGAAAAAATAACTAAAACCGAAACACACTGTGTAAAGAGTATTTATGAACGAATACTGGCTTCAATTTTATATTTATCAGAGCATAATTTGGCATTCAAGGGAAGTAGAGATGCTTTATATAAACCACACAACGGTAATTTCTTAGATCTCATAGAATCACTTGCAAGATTCCTCCCAATCAAAAACAATATTTCATAATCAAACATAAAACAATATTTGGATCATTGTGTGAAATCAGCATCGCGTTCCTATTTATCTCATAGAATACAAGACAAACTGATTTCTGCTTTGGATAAAAAAAAGTTAGAAAGTATATAATATATTTAAATAAAAAAGCTAAGTATTTCACAACTTTATTAGATTGCACTCCAGAGCTATCAAGAACAATTATATGTTATTTTAAGATATGTAAATATAGTTGACTCTGAAAGTGATGCGAATATACACGAATGATTTTAAAGACAGGAAAAGAGTTATCAGTCAAAATTGAAAGTCTATCAGAAAAAGAGGAATTACATTTGTGGAACTGTATAGACATTGGTACTTAACTAGGATTTCCATACCTCTGGATTTCAAGCTCACGTCCGGATCTTCACAATGTCTAGATTTATGCCACTGAATGCGGCAAAATAAACATTTGATTGTAATAGAGAGCGTTTTCACAAAAGCTAACGACATTCCGCCAATGAAAGAAAATGCATTGCTTACATCCATTGTTAATGAAAAAGTGGAGCTGCACCAGTTCAAACTGAAAATTAAAATCTTGGGCAGTTTTGTTTTAATTCTGTTTTTCATTACTATAAATTTGAATTACCAAACATTAATAAAAATTGTATATTCTTTGCATTCTGACGTCTTAAATATTCTTCACTTCCACAAACTCTGTGGTAGTGTTATGAAAGGGGGGGGGGGGCGTTGGCAGGCAGCTTTTAGAATTTTATACTAAACTTTGCAACACCCCCCCCCGACGTGTCTGGATTTCAACCAAATAAATTATTGTATTTCTAACTATAACGTATCTACTATGAGAGGTTTTACATAAAGATTTGCAAAAGTCCTTATCTTGCAAAGAATTCCAACCCACACTATATACTCTGCAGAAATCTTAATTTGTACTTTGTTTTTAGAGACATTTCAAAACCTTCTTTTCTGTATATTCATTTTTTGTGACTTATGAAAGCACATGTAATATTTTTGGAAGTTCTGTAATGTGCTGGGATATATTAAAAAAGCCTCTCGTATATCTTACTCCAAAACCACTGTCAGAAACGACGTGGGAATGTCGCTTCAAAAGTGTGAAATCTGTGAGATCACATTCAAGTATCATAATTTTCTATAGCTTCGAATTTTCCTTGTGAATATATTATTGACATGGAGAAGAAATCATAAATCCAATTGATCGAAAATAAACTTCATTTAAATGTTTATTAACTTTAGTTATTTGGTATGACATACTAAATAAAGTTAATATTGAGAGCCAGGTATTTCAAAATTCGAATATAGATATCCGTACACAAATTCACATTTAAAAGTTCTTTAAAATTTTTTTGAAAAGTATTGTGCGCCGGGATTCATATCTTCTTTTAATAACTGCAGAGGAAATAGTGGAAGAGTTAGTTAAAAATAACACCTGAATTAAAAATAAAGAACTTGGTGAGAAAAAAAATGAACCATTTTTATTTTAAGGAACTGATCAGCTGTTTCATCTGTCCCAAAATATTTCCAAATTCAATATCTTCTAGTAATAATATATAGTGACATTTTTTTCTTTTAAGAAGAGATTGGAAATTTATCATGAATATGTGACATCATAGGAATCTTTATGTAAATAGGATGATATTCACTATCTGAAAACATAGAGACTTAAATTCGACTTTGCAATACAAAATGAATTGCATTGAATTATTTGATGAAATTAAAATTTGTCATTAAGTTTTGCATAAAAGGGTCGCAATATTATAATATTTATTTAAAAATTAATTTATCTGAACTGTATCCAAATTGTGTGACTGTTCTCAAAAATAAATTGACCTTATCAATGACCACCATATCTACAGAAAAATCTTTCTTTTGAATCAAAATAGTAATACTTTATTATTTTGAATTATTTTTATAAATTAACATTTTAATCACTTTCAAAATTGTTCATAAATCATATAATTTAATTATGTATTTAACATTTTTGTGTATTCCTTATGACCTCAATATGCCAATTTGTGCGGTAAAATGAATAGAAAATGCAGTCAATTATTTTGTTTTAGGAAATTAGTTTCAAGCCCCCGCAAATCAACCTTGCACCAGGCCCCGCTTTTGTTCGGGCCGGCCCTGAGAATAATGTAGGCTTCCGTAATACTAAGAAGCCATTGAACTGTTCTCAAAATTTTTCGGGACGAATTCAAAATGTTCAGATATTACAATATTATTCATAAAAACTTCATACAATTTTCTCAAATGTAATAAAAATCTTAGTTTTGGTTTCTGAATTGGGACAACCACAACCGCTTTTGAAAAAATAATAATTATCCGACAATATTTTTAATAAGAAATTTAAATCTAAAATAATAGTTTCAAAGATTTTGGAATCTATTCATGAAGCGATTTGCAAACATACATCTCGAAATTCATTCTCCGTCATCCACCCATATTTGAAGTGTAGGTTGACTAGCGGGTCTCAGATTACTCTTACAAAGGAGTAACGGGAGTCCTTGGGGGACAAGGTCATGCCTTCCCCCCCCCCTTCCGTTTCACGACCGCAAAAAAAAATCCGTAGTCGACGAGTTTGCTTCTAAGCTGTGATACGGATTGTCAATTAAGATTTTAAGACCGCCTCTTCATCCCCACAGTCAGAGGGAGCTTTCATAGACACTGGCTTTTCGTTTAGGTAAATGGCAGCCTTAATAAGTAACACCACCTTTCTCAATTTTCTCAGTTTTTCAAAAGGAAGAAAAAACCGAATTTTTTGCAAATAATAACAAATAATTTTTATTCTTTTTGTCCCATGTGGTGTCATGTTCATGCAGGATGTGAAAAAATTTGTTTTTGATGGCGAAAAATTCAGAATTATCTTCCTCTAGAGAAACTTGGAAAATTGAGATAGGTGGTGTTGCATGTTAAGCGACGATTTTGTGTTAAAATTGCAAATTCGGAAGTTATAGACATCATAAAAAAAATTCAAGAAGTAAAAGACACACAGAAGTTAAATAAAAGCAGTTTTGTAAATTAATCTGCAGTAATATGTAAATATTTTTAGTTTATTATACATGTTTCAATGCACAAACATAAAAATTAATAATATTTGCAAGTTGGCTTCCCATGAAATTCTATTATTAGCTCATAAACATCCATTAAGACATTTTATAGCAGATAAGAATGACAAAATATAATATAATAAACTGAGTCATATCTAAATAGTTATTAAATGCAATTGTTAACTCTCATTAATAAAATAGAATATTTATTAATTAACATATTACAAAATTTCTTTTGTTGCAAATCAATAAACCTCGAAATTTTTTCACACACAAAACACTTCAAGGTACATATCGCAGGTTCTTGGTTTTCTACCTAGTGTGTCTTCAGAGATTAGGTTAAATAATGGCAGTTCTACATATATATCATATCTACAAAAGTAATTTGCTTATGGAAAAAATGAAATGAAAACAATGATTTATAAATTATTTCACTGTACTAAATATCTTTTCACACAAAATTTATTTAAAAACAATTTTTAAACTACATATTTTACAGACTTATGCTTTCTCTTAGATAAGTGTCAGTAAATGTCCTCAAAAATAATCTTGCCAAGATAAAACTTGTCCACATGTCGCAGGTTTAAGCATTATCTTTTAAATGTATCAGTAAAAGTACCTTAAAAACTGCCAGATAGGTAAAAGTTTTACTGCAGAAGTCACAAGCAAACGGTTTCTTCTATGTGTCCGTAAATGATGGAAGCATACGAAGATGTCTGGCGAAAAAAAGGTTTTTTACAAAAGAGACACGCAATGTAACATATGCATCTGTAAATGTGATTTTAAACTCGAATTCTGAGCAAATGTTTTATTAGAAATGTGATACACAAAGTAACGTATGCATGCATAAATGTGATTTTAAACTCGAATGAAGAGCAAATGCTTTACTACAAATGTGACATACATACGGTTCTTCTTTCGTATGCTTACGTAAATGTCTCTTTAAATTTGACTTCACAGAATATGTTTTACTACAGAAATCGCAAGCAAATGGTTTATCTTTCATATGTGTCTCTTTCGTATGTGTCTGCAAATGTATTTTTAAGTGACCACGCTGAGAAAATGTTTTATTACAGACATCACATGCAAATGGTTTCTCTTTCGTATGTGTCTGTAAATGTTTTATTAAACTACCCATTCGAATAAATTGCTTATTACACACTTCACATGCAAATGGTTTCTCTTTCATGTGTATCAGTAAATGTGCTTTTAAACATGACTTCTTAGAAAATGCTTTATTACAAATGTCACATAAAAACCGTTTCTCTCTCGTATGTGTCTGTAAATGTTTTTTTAAATTATCCTGCTGAGAAAATGCTTCATTACACTTGTCACATGCAAATGGTCTCTCTTCCCTGTGGTCGTGTAACTGAGGGCTATACAATCTTGAAAAATTCATCACATATGTAGGGTATTCTTTACACAACTAAGTTTTTTTCTTCCTTCATTCAAAACCTTCCTATGATATTTTTGGTCTAATTGGAAAGTTGTAATTATTATTAGAGTTTGCTAATTTGAGTACCAATTCGAAAAGCGACTCATGGATGTGAATGGTCCAAGATAATTAATGTTTCCTTGTATTTCTAAAAGTGTATGTCCATTTTTGAAAATATCAAGTTATAACGATATTCTATATAGCAGATGGTCCTTAGCAATACTTGTTGATTGAGAATTAATATTTTAATTCTGGAGAGCTAAAAACCCACTCATCAAGTTTCTGGTGCCCAATTCTATACAAGAACAGTTGGATTTGAAAAAGGAGTAAATACATTTGAGACTGTTGCATATTAAATCCAAGGAGATTGTGACCTTTCTTCTTTTGTGGAAGGCTATGAAGAATGCTGTACTGATCTTGTAGTGCTTTTCATCATCAACTCATACAGAAAACTGTAATATTGATCCAGGTTTCATCAAGATGGGTTTGCAACTCTAAGTGACATACGAAACATTAAAATAATTTTCTATTCAGAGCAACTCAAAAATGCAAAACATGTCTAATACTTAAAACACAACAATAATACATGAAAGAAAACGGAAGAAATTTCATATCTTTGAAAAAGAATCTTTGGCTATGTAATACTTAAAACATATATGTATAAGCTATTTAGATTTTAATATCATACTCATTGTAACACTTATTATTTTTTTTTGTACAAGATTTTCAACATTTAGTTTTACTTGAGGTAGAGCTATCTTATACACTAACTATTTCAGCTCTGAAAATTTCCATGCATTCAATATTGAAGTAATATGTATATATATGAAGATGGAAAACTTCAAACAATAAGTTGCCCGTCTCATAAGGCCTTAATGTGAACATTAAAAGGTTGTTAAATGAATTCTAATTAGGGATGTAATGAATAGCGATTTGGCTGAATAGGCAAATACCGAATATTCGGGCAAATTTCAGGCCGAATAACAGATTTTTAAGAACATTTCACTTTTGATTGTAAATGAAATATTTTTCACATTTAAAATAAATATTAAATAAAATTGATATTTTATTATTTGTATATTTAAAAAAATGTTAATACCTTTATGTATATATTTGTAATATTTTAAATATCTTAATTCCAAAAATAAGAAACTCTCATCATTTTGGGATTGCTACAAAGAAATAGAAGAGTCATCATTGCAGAACATGACAATCACAAAAGAAAATTGAATTGATAAATTAAAATTTCTAGAATTAAATTCTTATTTTGATAAAGATGTTCTAATAGGTAGTATGGAGTGTCCACTTAATTGGTGGTTAAAAATGCGGAAAAAATTTCAAAGTTCGCAAATTTGGCAAGAAATATCTTCCAGCACCTGCAAGCATTATGTAGCAGCCGTTTATTTTCTGAAGCTGGTAATATATTTGAAACCATATGGAACAGACTTCTATAAATGATACGTGACATTATTAAATACACTTATGTTCTATACAACTTAAAACTGGATAAATGTTAGATTTTTTTATAATAATAAATGTGCCGGAATGCGATTTTTTAATACTCTTTATTAAATATATTTAAAGCATTTAAAATATATATTTTATAATAAATTTATTCTGCCAAATATCTGTTTAGCATTCAGCTACACCAAATATTTGGGAAAGGGTCGAATAGGCCTGATAATGAATATTCGTAACATCTCTAGTTGGTACATATTATATGTGTATGAAACCAAACTGAAAAGACTTCCTCCTGAAAAATTATTGTTCTTGTATCATAATTTTAGGCTTTGCCCTGATAAATTATATAACTTTATTAAATACACCTATACATTATGCAACTTAAAATTGGGGAAATGTTAGGAGTTTTTTGATAATAAATGCAATGAAATGTAATTCTGCAATATTCTTTGCTAAATGCGTATTTAAATGCACATTTTAAAAAATTTATTATCCTGAATATATTTGGCCGAATATTTGTCGCATCCCTAATTCTAATACTCAGATGTTGTCAATAACAATTTCAAAACAGTGATATCTTTATAAATCTTACTACCCTGCATTGCAATGACAAGGATGCATTCACACTGCATCACATCTCGTCACACTGTAATTGTAAATACTACCCAAAGCTAAAGTATGTAAACAAAAATAGTACTAAACAAATTATCCAACAACAGTACTAACTAAATAATGGCTGTTAAAAGGTTTCTAAGTAAATTCTTATCAGATGTTGTTGATAATAATTTCAAGACAATGATTTCTGTACAAATCTTACTACCTTGCGTTGCAATGACAAGAAGGCATACACATGCATCATATGAGGATGGATCCAAAAAAATGTTACAGGGGTAATAAAAAATATTTATTGATAATAGACAGAAAACACAAAAGGGAATTAAGAGGCATACTTGCTGATCACTTTTCCTCATAATCGCCAAATCTATTTAGGCATTTATCTGAATGCAGGACCAACTTCTTTAACCCGGCTTGGTAGAAATCCTGTCCCTACCCATTGAGCCAGTTCTCGGCAGCTGTTTTCACATCACTGTCTGAAAAGAACCTTGTTCCAGATAAGTGTTTCTTCAATTTCAAAAAAAAAGGAAGCAGTCACTGGGGCCAAATATGGGCTGTATGAGGGTTGGCTCCAGACTTCCCACTTAAATCTTTGCTGCAATTCTTGAGTTTTGCAAGCAGTATGGGTTTAGCATTGTCATGCAGGAGGATGACACCATCACTCAACAACTTCTTCATCACAAATTTCGACGATTTGAATGTGAATTTCAGATGCAGACACATTTTTTGCCCCTAAGAAACAAATCATGGCTTGCACCTCCAAGCGAGACCACTTTTTTAAACGTCTTGCCATTTCAATCTCTCTGTGACGTGTCTACAAACTTACACTATCTACCCTCACAACCGCTACAAGACAACTAGCACCATCTGTCTTCAAGGAAAAAAATATTCCCCACAATAATTACTTTTCAAATACTGCTGCTTGTAACCTTTTTTTGGATCCATCCTCACATCTCATCACACTGCAATTGTAAAAACTACATAAAGCTAAAGTATGTAAACAAAAATACTAAAAAAATTTTTAGCGACTTGAAAAAAATAAATTAATAAAAGCATACCTTAAAAATATAATAAAGGTTGTATAAAATTTTTAAAAGATTATTGAAGATTTGCTGATGCCAATAAAAGTTTTCTAAAAAATATATTTAATAATGTCATTTCAATTTCGTACAAAAATGACTTCCTAGGTTAGATTTACTGTTTGACTGAATTGATCCCTTGTTTTATAAGGTTATACATAAGGAGATGTATTATTTTGTCTGCATTTTATTAAGTATCAACACCATCTCTAACATGTTTACAACAAAATTACTTTCCTTTTTAAATACAGATGATAAACAATTAAATTCAAATTGTAGCAAAATAATTTAATGCTTTCCTAGTTATATATGTGTGTGCACATAGCAGAATATAAACATATATTTAACTAAGTTATCTAATCTAAAATAATTCTTAGATGCTAAAAGCAAAAATGAAAATAAAAAATAGCAATATATTCACCTATTTAATTAACTACCTACAGAATTTAGTACCATGCAATTTGCCAACTGACTGATTGCCACATTTTGCTTAACCAAACAAGTAAATATATAATAATTAAACCATGTAATTTTCCATTTTATAGCGTTAAAGCAAAAATAATGAAAACATAGTCCAAATTCATCTTAGTACAGTGCATTTAATAATCTGATATAATTTTTAATACTTTAATAACAGTATTATAAAATGACAATACAACAAAAAGTACCGGAACCACTTTCAAATTAAAATTTTAAAACAATGAATTCAATTCATTACATACGCACTTTAAACACTCAATTTTATTGACACATACCATCATAAAAATTTGAAATATAAAAGAAAAATACCTCTATAAATTGAGAAGCACAAATCTTTCTGTTCTATTTCATAAATATTCTCTTCATACTTCTGTAAGGAGAAAAATACACACCTAAAGTGAGAAAGCAATTTTAAAACATAGTATTCTTCACATAAAATGCAGAATAACATTTTCGACCATCTTTAATAAAATGAAGAATAAGACTTTTCATTTCACTATATTTGTATGAAGTTAATGTAATTTATAAAACAAAAAATAATTAAAAATATTATAAATTAATAAGACCTGTAAATAATTAAAAAAAGAATTTTTAACAATGAAAATTATTAAAAAACAGGAATATGTAAGAAATCTTTTTTAAATATATAAAAGAAATTAGCAAAAGTGCCAGAAAAAAAAAGTAAAATTTTGTGCAGTGTGTTAATTTTAACAGTGTAAAATTGGTTGGTCACAGAAAGTTTTGATGGAGATGCAAGAAACAAGCTTGTACAATGCAAAAACAATTTCCATTGTTCAAGCAAGATGCAAGCAAACAATTCATTAAACAAAATTCTTATTTAAATATTCAGCTGGGTTTGTTCAATGCAATCATTGGGGGAAAGGGGGTGTTGCTGTAACCATCAAACATTCCATGTGCAATGATGCATTTTTGCACCAGTTTTATCTCTCAAAATCATTGTTATTGCCCATAACTTATCCCAATTAATATGTCTCAGAATGTGGATTTAGTAACAGGAAATGCCAAGATGAAAGAAATGATTCATTTATTCTGTTACATCTATATCCCTACAGGTGTGAGGTGATGTTTTTAACCTGTCAGCACAAGCATTGGGTCTTTTTGAGCCCAACCTTTCTCTTCTGTTAAAAAAATTCAGGGAATTTCTAAAAACTTGCCCCTATTACTTCCTGTACCTTCATGGAGGAGCTAGAAGAAGAAGAAAAAAAAGAGCAGCAGTAACTGATGAAATGCAGTTTCTCCCTTTTTACTGGGGGGCTTGGGGTCAAATTGACCTGTGTGTGTGTCAGCGTTTTGGATTCATTTAACGTTATGGCTATGACAGTGTACGAACATGCTCAGCAGAGAAGAAAAGAAAAGGTGTGGAATAACGGAGACAAGTTCAACTTTCCTTTTTCATATTAAAATCACATTTGTGTCTTACATACAAGTTATTTGTACGAAAAAATTTTCTTATACTTTGACCATATTTTATTTTTGAACAAACAGCCAATAAATAAGGAGTAAGAGTGTAACAATTTGGGGTCAAAAGGACCCCATACATGTGCTAATGTTCCAAAAATGGGTGTGTGCGCTAAAGGGTTAAATGGGAATACAATTATTAATATTTTTTTAAGAATTTGTATTCCTTGTAGCTGCCTGTGAGTGTGTCTAAGTCAGGGCTTTTTAAATTATGAGTCATGACATCAAATAGGATCATACAAAACAATGTTGGAGTCACTAAAGTTCCATTCTCTAAGGAAAAGTGATCGAAACAGTCATTTGGATTATAAAATATTTCATTAAAATTTAACCACAATAAAAAAATTATTTTAAATAGTTTTTTAATTATCATAAACTAACTTTCATTTTCTTAACATTTTGAACTCACAAAAAAAAATATCCATTACAGCCCAGTTTTAATACTATAGCTAAAAGCTATGGTATAAAAAATCAGTGCTGTGTTACTGTGTATCCAAAGCAGAAGGAAATTGGAATTGAAAGAAAATACAGTCCTTCGAGAAACTTTTTTTCTCCCTTTACAAAGAGAGCCATGTTTTGGATAAGGAAAAAAATGTAAAATAATCCAGTATTCTACCACAGATTTTCCCCTGCATTTCCCTTGAACATCGAAAGGCAAATAGCATTAGATAGTTGATAAATTTAGATATTATGTACAAAATTTTAATAAATTAGAGATTTTGTTTATACACTGAAAAGAGTTAGAACTGTTGCAATTCTGTAATGCCTACACATGAGCCACCTCTGCATACGTGGACAATAATATTCATTTTTCTGAAACATACAGAATATGCATATAAATAAATTCACTGGTAAGACTTAAGAATCCGGAGCGGTCTTGTCGCCAAGCTCACAATAATCGCGCTAACCTTTACAAAACTTGACAAAAGTAAAGGAAAAAAGGGTCAGGACCACAATGTTTGGCCCAAAGGAAAAGAAATTTTGGCGACAGCCCCGGATTGTAAAGATTAGCCCACACAAGAATATATTCTTTATTTTAAATTTCTTCACATATCTGAATTAAATCATATGAATTCATATACCCTATAAAAAATTTTTGCTGCACAAATAAAGGAAAATTCAACCTGAATTAACATTAAAAAATTTATATTAAGTTCATATTTAGCATCGTTTTAAGTAAGTGAGAAATAAGCATTAGAACTTTGATTCTTTTTTCTATTTGAAAGATAAATACTAATAAAATTTGTCAAGGCATTTTATTTATAAATAAGCGAAACAAACACTTGAATAAACCGTTTGCAAAGCAATTTTAGTAATTCTACAATATATAATGCAGATAACTCTTTAAAAACTAATGACTAAACCATTTAAATGAAAATTACAGATGAATAAATTAAAAGTTTATTTACGATTCTTCAGCTTTCTTTTTAGTCTGCATTAGTGATGGTCGTTCACTCCGGAACGAATCCGCGAATCCGACTCCTCAAAAGGAACGATTGGTCCGATTCCGACCAAAAGGAACGAATCCGCGGAATCGGATTCGTGATGAATCCGCGGAATCGGATTCGTGATGAATCCGCGGAATCGGATCTGTGAATCCGTGGATTCGGATTTATGAATCCGCGGAATCGGATTTGCTGATTCCGCGGCATCATGATTCCGATTCAGAATTGCTAATTCCGATACATAATCTTAGAAGAGGATTCATTTGTGGAGCAGGAGATGCTAAGATTCGGTTTATTTGAATGAATGTTATCGGTTACGCTATGCATACAGATCGATTTCTGAGGTTGTTTACAAAGGAACCACTAGAATAGTTGGTTTGATCAATGATTCTTTTGATATTGCTTGAGAAGTAAAAGAGTTGCTAGTAAAAAGAAGATGCAAGTAAAAAGAATTCATAATACGTATAATTAAAAATAATTATAATTTTTTTTGTTCTTGACTCAAGATTTCGATATCAAAAATTAGTTTCATTAGTTGAATCTCGGTACATTGAAATTAATAAATTTGATAAAAACTATTTAAGAGAAAAATTTGAGTCTTACTTTTTTCAAACAGTCAAGAATTTTTGGTATAAAAGTTTAAGATAAGTCAAAAAATAGGCACGCTTTTTTAAAATTATTAAGAAATAATATTTTTCCATTTGAGTAATTTAAAGAATTACTCACATACGTCGAATACATTACGCCGAATTTTTTTAATATATACTTTTGGTTTTGAACACTTCATTTAAGTATGCCATCCTCCGCACATGCTTCCGTGACAAGGTCGGTAGAACGCCATGTTTCGTCGAAGCCTGATGACATGGGTTCGAGTCGCGGGCAGGCATTGTTGTTGCAAGACGAAGTTTTGAAAATTTTGATTTCGTGTATTTTCTTTAAAAAGTTATTTTATAATATATATTCAGCATTTTATTTCATTTTACTCTTTATTTCCAAATCTGATTTATTATTAGATAAATTTTAAATAATTCCTTAAACTTATATATGAGTATAGGAGAACTAGTAAGTTAGAATAGGACGTTTTATATTCCTTGATGATGATTAAAAGATTTTTTTACCG
>BGPR01007198.1:0-73150 GCA_013235015.1 Araneus ventricosus | reverse complement strand
GGTTTTACGTATTGCTCTCAAAGGATTTAATCTTGCTACATTAACCTTTCCTTTAAAAAATTGTGCGGAGAAACTGCTGATTTTGACATTGGTGTAGTCTTAAAAGAATGGAAAGATGAAGGTGGGATATTCTCGAAAGATAACGCCAACACGTTGATTGAATGCGGATTCTTTATCGATCTGCCAGAGAGAACTTTGCTCTCAGCAGAAAGAGTGTAGGGGAAAAGAAAAGTAAGGAACGTTTGAATCGTGTTGTTAGCTGCAAATATGGATGGATCGAGAAAATACCTTTGGTGATTGAAAATTTTAAGCCGGTTGAAAATTGCAAATCTTTGGCTTCTTCATGATGCTAATCTGCAAAGTATGGATGATTTTACATATCTGGGAGAAAACGCTGCAGAGATGGGATCTAAATTTTCTAAAACAGAAAAGGAAAGTTGGGATTAACGCAGAATAACTGTACGTTTAACTGCACTGTTGATGGTTTGAATCAATTGAACTCTTTCTTGCCTCCAAACAGAAAGCACGTGTATTGCAGCCTTTAGATCGGCACATAATCCAAAACTTGGCATACCGAGTAGAAAGCTTTCAAAGATATATGATTCTCATGGTTGACTGAAAAAAGAACAATTGTGCGTCTGTGTTAAATGCAATCTTCATATCTATCAAAGTTGGAATAAGGGTGTCACAGAAAACTATTCAAAATTGCTTCCTGACATGCTTGGATTTCAAAGAAGTTCTGAGTCTGAAGAATTATTGAAGACGACGATGAAGATCCCCCCCTCCCTTAGCTGAATTAGCAGAAAACTTGTAAATCATGGTGCAATTTACGAAAAATCAGAAGCCAAAGATTTATTAAGATCTCGCTACTAACAGTGAAGCTTCAAATACAAGATATTGTTTCTAGTTAAAGATAAATTGGAATGCCAATGGCGATGATGAGATGACAGTGAATGTGGAAAAGAAATCAGTATCATTACTGGGATGCGCTTAAAAGCCATAGATTAGACCACAGGTGTTTTTTTATTTAATTCCAGTTGTTAGATGAACATTTTAAAAGCTATTAGGGACTTTAAAAAAGTTGTAAGAATAACCAAAAAAGAAAATCTTGTAATTGAACATTTAAATAAGTGCAATGAATATGGATACACGTATGGAGCGTTTACTCGTACTTTGGGATTGGTAAGGTAAGCTAATAAATTTCACTAAACATGTATATTTCATTGTAGTTTTATTTCAAGAATTAATTTTAAAATGTTCTTAAAAGCTTAATTATTTGTTACCTATATTCTGATATAAAATAACCCCGCTGCCAATTAACAGTGTAGTAATGGTTCCGTAGTCACCCTCTTATATGGTCTGATTTTTCTGACCGCTGATTAATCATTATAACTGGATACTGATTCTTTTCTCCCCATGTTATCTTGTGAACACGATAACTTCAGTAATTTTTATTTCATTTTAAACTTGGTGGGATATAATGTAAGAATAGTGAAATCTCGGTTCAGTCTGTAGATGGGGTTTCCAGCTGAAAGTGGGTGGAAATGGTGGGGCTATTAAAATTTACTCGCATAATTCCTTTCATGATTGAAAGTAGAAAGAAAATTAAATTAGGCGAATTGTCATCTTCATCATACAAAGAACTTTAAATTGAAACTTTTTACAGCCGTAAATTGCTGAAGCAGAGGTAAAAGCTGCACCACCTCCCATCCCCTGTAATTTACTTATCTCTCAAGGCTCCGTTAATGATTGAAGATAGAAAGCAAAATTCTAAATAGAATTATCACTTTAATATAAAACTATTACTTTATACTGGAAAGTTCTTTTGATATGTGACTTACTTTGTAGTTGAGCCTGAAAAGTGATTTATCCCCCACTTAGAGTGCGCTTAACCTATGCATATGACACCTCCTAAGTTATAAGCTCATCAGCCGTAGCTCATCACACCTGAAGTAAGTGGTAGTTGTTATATCCGTTTTGCGCCGAATTAAAAATGCTTTCATGTCTAATATTTTAATGCAAAAAACTACGGCTGTATAAAAAAATTACACAAAGGTCTTGATCTGAAACGTTTTAATTAAAAATAATAATATGAATTGAAACCAGACAATTTTTAAAAGCAACTGATAGCTGATTTCCTCCATAAATTATTATATATGTACTTCAAATTTTGTTGTAATAACTAAAGTAAAAGAAAGGTTTTAATGAATATTTTGAAACAATTTAATTAAATGGTTAATTATTCATTAATTTAAAACATGAAATAAATCAAATCAAATGTTGGTCCTGATATACACTGTTAATCGTCTATCTTTAAAATTTTCTTTTCAAGTATCTGGGTCCAGAATTTATTAATGTATTCTGGCAACAATTCTTCATATTTTGTTCTTTAATATAAAGATTTATTGTTAAGAATTTGTATAAATTAATTTTAAAAAAATTATTAAATGAGAGAAACAAATTAAAGGAAATGAAATTTTAATACTGAAAAGCTAATTTTTTTGAAATTTAATATGGTGTAAAAATAGCTCTTGAGATAATATTTTCTAAAGAGTAAATGCAGAAAAACGCCTTGCTCAATTTCTTAATTAATTGAAATTTTAACTAATTTTGGGTTTTGAAAATTGAGAGTGATCTTTCTTGTCTTAAATAAAAAAGGTAAAGTTTATTGGAAATTAATCCAGTGGTTTTGAGGAAAATGTGGAAACATAAGAAGGTTATTAGCCACAATGATTCTATTTAAATTAAGATAAATCCAACTATTGCTGGCAACAAACTACGAGCCATAAAAAATGTTTTAGTGAAGATTTCTGTCTCAATTAATTAAATTATTTAATTTAATTGCTAATGCTTAATTTTAATTAATCAAACAAGTTATTAATTGTGTTAGTTTGATAATTAGTTAATTTGACAGATTAATTTTATTTGATATTTAACTAAACATGGCGGAAGCAATATTTGTCTAATAAATTTAATATAAAATAGCCAAAAGAGATAGATATTTAAAAAAAGAAACTTTTCCCATATTGAAATTAAAAATATCTCATTAACTTTAAAATTGTTTTGGGGTTTTCACCTTAGTATTTGGTTTTCCTAACCTCGACGGAGATTTAAATTCACTGTTCAAAATGGCTGTATCTATCTCTATGTTTTAAACGCGCATATAAGCATTAAATTTTGCCTCAAGTAAATGTTAAATAATTTTATTCTCTTATGTGTTAAGAATTTATATGACTATTATCTCTGTAACCAGGAGTTCTCTAAATGACCTCATTCTAGTGTTTAAATGTTTCTGGTCTCATGTGATTTTAGCATGTATGACAAAAGCAAGGTTTACATAATTGAGCATGGTAACTTAAATTAAATAATTAATTTTAAATCTAGAGTCTTCTTCTTCTGTGTCAAATGTCAATTTCTTTACAGTTTCAGATAGGCTGGTTTGTAATGTTATCTAGAGGATATTTGCACTGCTGGGATGTGTTTATTTCTCTATGACTCCTACCGTTGAACGATTCTATGTGTTGGGATATAAAAGAATTGAGCAATGTTCTGACCAGATAAATCTAGGTATAACTCCTTTTGAATAGAATGATAAAACCTTGGACATAAAGTAAAAAATTAAAATGCCAAGGAAATGAGAAAACACGACGTAAATACTGCAAATGTGTGGAAAACAACAAAAGCCATTATTATGTTTGTATTTCGATCATCATTCTAAATTTGCCTTCCAGCTTACGAAAGGATTTTTTTATTAATAAATAAATATAAGGGATATTTCTTTAATTCGGTATATAATTGATTACTTTCCTGCAAAATGTTGACTTTAATATTTGAAATTGTTTAAATATTGTTTAACTAATCACTTGTTGCGCCATTATTTAAAAGTAATTATTTTATTTTAAATGTTAAGTTTTCTTGCACTGGGTTTTAATAATCTAATTTGCATTACTATTATAAAAAAGAAACCTGTACCAAATCTACTCCAATAATTTAGTCAATTTATGCTTCGTTTAAAATGTAAAAGTCTCCGTTGACTACTTTCCGCGTCTCCCTTCTGTAGACAGTTAAAAAAATTTTAAAATAGAAAAAAACAGAGGAAAAATAAAAACAGAAAACTGGTCTAATTACTAGGCGTATTTATTACTAAAATGGAAATACCTAATGCAATTTTAAGACGCTATATACTTTGTAAAATAATTTTTTTTAGCTATTTACCTTTCTCGTGAGAATTACCGCATTATGTGGGCGGATGGATCAATTTCGCATGAAAGCATCCCACGATAAATAACCCCACGCCATTTGGCTTTGTCGGTCGTCTATAGGGGAACAATGTATTAGAATAACAAGAGAATTTTGATAAAAACACAAAGACGGTTAAAGGTATTAAAAAGAATAATATTACTGGGAATGACGCAATACATAGTTACACCTATATAAAGAAAAAAACTAGTGCTAAGATAGTCGTTGTATGCAATTTAATTATTAATAAAAGTGATGACTTAATACTTAAAACATAACAAAATCGTTTGCGTGGAAAGTACTTAATTTAGACGTTCATTCAAAAGCCCAAAGATAACGATTAGGGATTAAAGATCTGTAAAGTTTTAGCTAAAATTTAGATTAATTACGCAAAAAAGAAACATATAGTAGCACTGTGCCCGATATGTACTGGCTCCACTGCTTCGCCGCTGTCATCGTTCACTAATGTGGAATGACCTCAAGATCTAAAGCTGGCCATTCACTTTAAAGTATAGCCAAGATTTGTCCTAAGCCTGGTTTCCTTACCCATTTTAATTTCGAAAACACAGATGAGCTATCTACTTGTATTTAAAAAGGATCAGCACTCCTGGAATTCAAAGGTAAGAGAGAGCAACCTTCTTTCTCTGTCACAGCTGCCACACACCCGTTTCTGATTTTCCCCCCAGTCAGCAGATGAATTATATACCTCAAGCTGTGGTCTTCACCCATCGTAATATTGCTGTTTTCGATACCTCTTTCAAGGTTCCTCTGATTTTCTGTCCTCTGATTTCAGCCTGTATCGAACCTCCATCCGCGGCTTATTTATTTCCATAGATTTTATCGCTTCCTTCTCGCGTTCCAAAATTATACAGTTTATTCGTGAAGTGGCGACGCTTAATATGGCTGACTTTTAAGCTGTTGATCTTTATCATTTATGAAATTAACCTCAGTATCGCTTAGCCCAATGGGAACAGATGGATTTAATTTTTACATTTGATAAACAAAAAAGAATTCAAGTACAATTCCATTATATATTTTAGTTCTTGATTTGTTGGTCGTTATTAATATATTGGAAGGATTATAGGCATGAAGGTGATCCAAAAGTATCGGGACAGGTCCCTACTCCTCAAAGCTAAAACAGCTGATGGAAGACGCTTGCAGATATAGAGACCTGAACTTTCCACGCATGTCTGGAAATTTATAACGTCAAAGATCCTGCACTACCTCCACAGTAGAGCTTTGAAAACATACGTTGTGTCGTCGTCCCACCCAATTTTTATGGTAGAAAAAGATGATAGAGACGTGTATCAAATTCTACTAAAAGCTTCTGAGGAGATTTATAAAAGTTGAAAAGTCATAGAGATCGTAATGAGCACTTACAAGAGTTCATGAATTGTTCAAATGTTTCTGTTCAAAACCATTTAACATAGAATCGAACCAGAAATCTTATGGGGCTTGCATCCTCACGTAGCAAATACATGATATTATCTTATACTTGTAAATCGAAAAAGTGTATATTGCAAGCCAACATTGCCCAATATTGAAATGGAAAACGTAAGACGTCTCAATACTGTACAATGTTTCTTCCATAATATGGATAATGTTATAATACTATACCATATTAAATAACATTGAAATATACTGAATAATATTATATGTATAATATTTAGAGTAATGTCATATAATACTGTGAGACATTTCCATACCATATTGTTAAATATTGTACTACTGAATAATATTATATATAATAATAGCAGTGAATATTTTAAAAAATACATCTTTGAAGCATGGAATGTATTACTCCAGCCTTCTAATTCCTGCTGCTGAACTTCCGGGCAATACATTCTCTTATTTTTTTTGAGCACCCTACTACTTAATGAGGTTTTATTTCCGCGAGATCTTCGAACACGAACCATACGCTCACTTCAGTTTGACCAGCCAGACTGCAGTAATCAGAGAGCGAAATGACAGATAATAAAATTTAGTCTCAAAGGACTTAGATTCTACGAAATCTTATATGCACACAACATCCATAATAATCAGTCTTTTAATTAAATTATCTTATCATTGAAAATCAGATCTCAAACAGTTAGAAGTCAAAGAGGAAGCAATTTTAGCTCTTGTATATTCAAGTTTACAATTTAATAAATTAAGGCAATAAGGTTTTAAAGTAATAATATGTTTGAAAGGTTTTAAACAAATTTTAAAATTTATTTATTCCTTTCAATGTATTAAGAGACGCTATAATTGTAGAGTATTGATCTGAAAATCAAATACAAGATTCGTAAATGAAAAAAATCACGTGGCATATTTTGTTTAGATGAGAATAATATCACCATTTTTCTACAGAACAAATAGATAAACTCCCAAATGAGAGCTGTTTTATGGTTAATTTGATTAGCATTAACTACTCTGGCCTTATATACAGTAAACAAAATGACTATGTAAACATTTATTATTCAAATGAACATTTTTTTAAATACTTTTCACAAATACTAATTCAATACTGTTTAATAAAGTACTATTATTTTCATGCTGCCATCTTAATGAGCATAAGAATAACTTCACCTTAAAATATTCATCAATGCAGATTAATGTAAAATCAAAATATTTGCGTGTATTGTATTGGTATGAAAGGATATAATATTCAGCATCTTAAAGAATAATTGTTCCAGTGGTGTTTTTTGTAATAAAAACCTCCAATCGAGTGATATCCTGGAGTTAAAAATGAAGATTTTATAAATAGACATTGCTTTTATATTATTTAGAAAATTTTTTCTTCTAAAAAAATACTGATACATTACAATACAATACTTTATTACAGTATTCGGTGTTCCTCGGTAATTATAATATTGTATAAAATTGTGCAAATATATATCATTTCAGCTACCCAATACCTTCAGATGCTGGGTACTTTGGCCAAATAAGACAAAAAGCCTTCATGTGACATATGTTTGTTGACAATTATCTATTACAAATACAGAGATACAATATACAAAAAACGTATGGCGTTCTGATGAGACTGTCAGTAGTTCTTGATTACATCAATAGCTCGCAGGCTGACGTCATAACATATCGCCGCCTGGTGGCTGTTTATTTCGCTTCACTTTACAACATCCTCCCCCCCCATAGTAAATATTATTCAAAAGATCAAGTCTTTTAGAGGTGCTTTCACATATCTTTCCAGAGGAGGTGTATTTCCATTATTGTCATCAGCAGGCACCAATTTATTTTCATTATCAGACACATCATGAGAATTAGATTCCCCCCCTCTGTTCTTATCAACAGATTGATATGAATAAATTTCTAAAGGATAGATACGTTGTTTAGGAGTAAAACTGTCCCATGCTGAGTTTTTTTACGTTTACCAGTGCGGACTTGCCACCAGCCCTGAATCAACTCAATACCTTTCGCCAAAACCCAAACAAACGTTTTCAATTATCATCACCTACTAAAACTATTTCTCCAACCTGAGGATTACGCTGAATGTTTTCATTATGTTGTTACCGCTGGCTGCTGTATTCCTTTCTAAAGCGTTGGTTGGTCCTCAAAGTTTACTCTGATATTTTATTCTTTTGTTGAGACTGCTCCGAATTTAACTCCTTCATATCCCCAGTGCTTGAACTTCTGTTTCGATAAGCGTATTTCATAAGTATACTCAAAGACAGGCTGGCAAGCCAATAGAGATTACGCTTATACCTCCGGCGCTAAAAAATTCAATGAATTATATAGTTATAGTTTCTACGCTTCCTGGGGTTATTTTCTATTAGGTCGAGGAACTTGATAAATCTTGAGGAAAATGCTATCTTTTGTGTTTTATCAACAGATTGATAGTCAAAATGTTTGAAAAACGGTACTAAACCTATAAATGGACTTAATTAATGAAAAAATTTAAGTTTTAAATTACCGAAATTATTACGGCAAAAGCACGTGACCTCAAAACGCTACGCTGATTGGTTTGATGTCATTGTTCACCACGCTGTAATGTTTACGTTTGTCTGAAGCGGCTTTCGCATTCTATTGACAACCTGATCTTTATAATAATTCATCCTTCCCATTCTCACTGTTGATTTATTCTAAATGTTTATCTATTTTTTACGAATAATGTCCGTAATACCTGGATTTATCAAAAGGACAGTCGGACAATTTGCCGAAATTGATAAAAGCATGACGATGTTTTCGTTTCTTTAGGAAGAAACCCGATTTCATGGAAGGAACATGAGGAATTAAAACAAAATTATTTCTGTGTAAGTATGACTACACAACACACACACGAACGAAGAGCAAAAAAGAAACAATGCTCTGCAAAAAAGAAATCATCGAAAAACATAAGAAATTAAGGAAATGCGAGAGTTTAAATGTGAAACGTGAAAAAAGGGGGGGGGGGGGCGTAAGTCAGGTATAGGAAAAATAAACTATATCCGAAATACCACACCTGTTGGTGGAAAGATAGGCAAGAGAAACAATGTTTGCAGCAAAAATAATCCAAAAATATAAAAAATTAAGGAATGCGAGACGTGATACCGGAAAAAGTAAGGGTAGGAAGGCAAGAAAAATAAAATTAGCAGAAAACACCACCTCACAATAAACAGGCACCAAAGACAACGTATGTAAAAAAATCATTAAAAAAATATACACTAAAGAAATGGGAGAGGTTCAAAAATCTTACTGCAAGCTAGTAACGAAAGGGGCCGATTGCATCATTTTTGAAAGGCGCTAAAATGCCAGAAATTGAATTTGGGCGGATTTAAACCACTCTCCCACTAAATAAATACATTGGGAGCACTGTTTACAAGTGAAAATAATCTGATACAGTTAAAATTAGTTAAATGCCGACGTGTTTAATTTGATAAAGTGAAGGATACAAACGTAAATAAACGATTTCCAAACAGAAACAGATTCATAAAAAATGAACTAATTGGTCCAAATTACATGTAAAATGATGTGTCGAAGCACTCAAGAGGAGATAGAGAATATCAATACACTATGTTTTAAACAGTTGGGAGTAAGACTCTCCAGCACTCGAAAAAAACTATTGACCGAAGGGTTATAGCTGTGGATGCATAATCCACGATTTTGAGTAACAAATATTTTGCTATTGCTATTTTGTAAAATATCTATACTAAATAGACTGTTATTTCCAATCACACTTTAATTTTCAAAAGTCTTATTAAATATAAGTAAAATGTGCTAAAAAATTTTAAATAAAAAAATATTATTTTCCTACTATACTTTCTTTATAGTTTAATGTTTAGTCTTTTTTTATACTGTCAATGATGGCGCCAGCAAAATTTTTTTTCGACAAGCTTGTAGAAAGGGATTTTAGTTGAAAACGCAGTTTGGAGGGGGGGAGGGGGTGCTTGAACCTTGCCAGGTCTACATTGTTACAATAGTAATCAATAACGGGAAGTCACTGCTCGCAGTTTCCGGTCTTGAACAGCTCAATCGCAGTAGCGAGATTTACAGCGATTACTCGCTTGAGAGCAAATTATGCTGATTGAGTGCAACTGAAGAGAAAACGAATAGAAGCTGGTCCTTTGTGCATCCTATCCTTTATGGGTTTGACTTTTGTTCATCTACCTTGTTGTTCTTTTTGTGGTTTGTATTTGTACTGATTTCTCTTCTTATCTCTGGAAGCATACATCGCGCGTAAACAGGAGATTGGTTGGTTCTCGGCAAACCTATTTGGTATATTAATCTGAGAACGATCGATTTAATATCATTTTCTTTTTGCAGGCCCTATAAAATGTAATTATTTCTTTTTTTTCTCAATATGCGGTGAGTCAATCGTTTCTCTTAAAATTTCAGCGGAGATAAAAATCGTGAGTTTTAGTTTGTGTATTTACATCAATTTTAATTACTGCCTTTTTCGATAAAACAAAGCAATGCTTAGTATTTACTTATGTTCGCTGATGATAAAAAAAATCTGCATTCTTCTTATCTAGAATGTATGTTTTCTAGTTCTATACCACTGAAAAAAAAAGATGCATATTTTTTTTATCTCTGGCTACATTTTGAAAAGAAGTAATAAATTGGTCATTATTAATGCTGTGTTACTGAACAGATAGGTGGGACATTCAGCTAAGGATGACTGATTTTATAGCACTTATTAGCACTGCAAAATCTAAAATATTGATTGAAGGTTTTTTAGTATAGGTATTTTCATTTCAATCATGAACAGTTATGTTTTATTTTGTTGTCTTAATGTAGCCTTTATGGAATTAATAAGGTTCTTGATTTTGAATCGATTTGTAATCTAAACGTTATGGTAAGGGAAATTAACACTTACCGTATTGAATAAAAAGAAATAAATATTTAATATTCTTTCCTGGCATTTTAAGACAATAGATTAATAGTTTGAGTAAGATTTCTTTCATCATGAAAAACTTCAAAATAAAAAAAAGAATTCAAAACTAACAAACTTAAATTTTTATATATTACCTACAACTGATTATAATTTGAAGAATATACATCTTGTATGTGAGGAGAATATTTATTATTTTAGAAAACAGTGTGCCTTTAAATTAGATTTCTACGCTTTTACTTCCTGCATTTTCAGTTTTAAATTAAATTCCGGAGTAATCTGTATTTTATTACAGGTTTTCTAAATTTTCAGGTATACGATAAATACTTCCTTTGTATTAATTTTCTGTTTCTGACATTTAATATATATATTTTCTAACATTTCTTTTATAGAAACTTGAAAAGAGTAATACGACATTTTTTAAAATAAGTTGACTTTTATTTATAAACCATTTGTTTTGTTGTTGCCCTCTGTTACAGTATTTAATGAACATAAAAATTATTAGACAAAATGTGATTTAACTAAACGGCACAAAATGTTTTTTTTTTTCATTATGAAATGAAAATACACTGCGAATTTTTCTTGTATTGATAAATATATTTTTATGATATATCTAGTCGCCTCAGAACAGTTTGTTAATAATGAATACTGGTTGTGTTTAATTTCATTTCTATATCTTTATACATAGCCTAGTCTTCATGGGTTCACCAGCAAAACATTTTAAAATAGGATAGTATTTAACTGCAATTGCTTTTCAGGCTTAACTAGGTTTAATTTCTGCTATAATTAACATCCCGTTTAGCAGCAACTTAAGAGCTATTTGGAAGGAACTGCATTTTCAACCGTGTCAGATGACGAGGACGCCTGAGCCGGCACCTCCTCTCGAAACCCCGCCCCACTCTAGCGGGAGTGACGACGTAACCAGGTAAAGAAAACAAAGGTCATTGATTTTGGAAGCAAACCCAAGATTTTATAATTATAGCCTTTCGGGAGGATCGGAAAAGAGAGGTGGGGAGGTAGAAACGATAGTAATACATTGAAAAATTGTATATATATATATTATTGAACCTCATTTTGAAAAAATCCCTTCTTGGGACGGACAAACTTGTGGGCTTTAGGTAGGCTTCCAGAGTTAAACAAAAGTCATTCAACATTGAGGTGAAATAAAAACAATTATTTTTGCTATTAGATTTTATTTAAAAAATAATGTCCCATTTTGAACTACTTAGATATTCCTGAAGGGGCCCTTAAGAAATTAAAAGATTCCATTGCGTCCATTCCCACCCTTAATGAAGAGGGAGTTACTATAAATTTGTCGTTATACGCTTAACTTAAAAACTGCTTATATGAAGATTAAATTAAATTGTCATAAAACTTGGTTTAGAAGGGGAAATAGTCGCAGAAATTTGTATTGCCTAAGGCCCCTACAGAGCTTAGTACGGCCCTGATTGTGGGTTTACGGTAAATTTTTCAAGAATGGTAATCATATTCTATGATATCCAATGTTTTTTTTCCGAATTTGATCCGTGTCAAGCATTTTAGGATAAAATGGATCGTAAAAAAAATTTTCCATCGGAAAGTAGAGATAAAAAAAAGGTTTCAGAAGCCCCTACAATAAAAAAGATAAGACAAAGCTAATAAAAAAGCAGAGAATTTTTTTTGCTAAAATTCATTGTTATAATAAATGGGTCACAGTTTGCTACATTTTTTGTCACTTTGCAAATTTTAAATTAATCAATAATTTTCTAGTCTGAAATTATTTTAAGAACATGCTTTGATTGTCAGATACTCTTGACTTGTTATATGTAAATAAAAAAATAATATGAAGAGAAAACTGGCATTGACTATGAGATCTGTAAAGATCAAGGAATTGAGGTTTCCAGTTTTGAGAGCGAGGATTAAAGTCGAAACTTTCTATTGCTTAAATTGATTTATTGCCATGGTTAGAAAAAAAGAATATGTTAACATCAAGTTGAACTCATGAATCTACATTTTAAAAGCTGAAAAGCTTCCCTTCGTCAAACTCTTTTAATGTTAATAATAATAATAAAAAAGCCAAAAACTTTTTTCATTGCTTTAGACCTCTAAATCTCAACTATCACATTTTGAAAATTTAAAATCGCGACATAAGCAGAAAAACTACATCCAATAAATATTATTCTTAATTAAATCGGTTGTTTTAATACTTAATTAATGAGCCTAAATTTCTAGCCTAATAAAGATTAAATTTAAATTTAGTTGGAAATGAATGAAATTTAAACAGCACTCCTTTACTTCTTTGTCTTTCATAAATTTCTACCCATATTTTAGTTAATTTTATGCTCGTGGAATCTGCTTATGTTCACCTTTCCTTTTGAACGTAAATTCTTATCTTTAAAGGGAATATTTTGAGTGATTACCAGTCGAGATTTGCATCTATTGTGCTTTAACTGGTGCTTAACTGCCGAGAAATTCCTCAAAGACATAATCTGTTACTGTTCAAGCGATATTCAGTATTCTCTTTCAACAACTCGGAATCTCACCATAGATAGTTTCTCTAGAATCTGCTGTAGTTCTGTGATATTTTTCAAAAAAAAAAAAGAAAATCTGCGAAATTATTTTCAAATGGTTATAAATTGCCCAATTATCAGGTCGTTTATTTTAAAAAACAATAGCTACAGTCTTTCCGCATTTCTCTGATCTCTAAATTTCCATAAGTATCTGATACTCCATAGCTATTTCTATGTCATCAGAAAAGCATTTAATTTGCTGGGTAAAGAGCTTTATATAACAGATATTTATTATCCTGCAAATTATGTTTACATTTTAAACAAGTTAGCATCAAAAATTATAGTTACATGCCAGGGTCATTTTTCTCCTGAGAGAAAATACACCAATTTCTCCAAATATACCCTTAGAATTCTCTCACCCGGAGGAAAGCAGAGAACAACTCTCCACAGTCTTTGGGAAGTTCTAGCAAATGAGAAGATAACTTTGAATCGAGAGGAGGTGTGAGGTGTTAATGGGTTTCATTATAGAGATAACGTGTGAGCTGTATCTGTGAGAGAAATTTCTAAGACGAAAAATGCATCTACTGAAACAATGCTCAGGATAAATAGAAAGATTTTTCTCTTCGCTTGAAATATGATAATCAAATTACGCGCAAAATTTAAATACTTATATTAAAACCTTCAAACGTCTCCTAGTTCAACAAAATACCTCACTTAAAATTGCACTCTGTAGGGTAAATACTGAACTAAAATCTCAAAGAATAACGTAGAGTGTTCAAACGGTTCTACAGAATTCCTCCTTACACCTTATTGTTCCTTGCTAACGATAGGTGGAAACTCCTCAATTCCTTGGAAGAAGGGTCGGATGATACTAGAATTTGGGGGGTAGAGCTTATTGAGTAAATCGGACCTACGGATCGGGTAGTCTCTGGTCTATTCCTTTCCATTCAATGAATAAATCTGTCAGTCGAGGATGCTTGCATCAGGTTTTGCAACCAAGGACTTGTAAGAACTTGATTTTCGCTGTGAAGCCCTCGTCTGGAAGCGTTTGATAGAGCAGAATATTTGGTATTCCCCTGAATAACAAAATTTCAAATGATTTGCAACGTTTCATAAAATGATTTTTTTATAGCTCGCGATATTAAACTGCCTTTTGCAAAATCAGCCTGTTTATCTGGAGAAGATATAAATAGTTTTTGCTTTTAATTCAAAAACACGCAGAGAACAAACAACATTTTTCAAAAAAATGCAAATTTCAAAATGAAGTGAAGGGAAGTACTGTTTGAAATGAGTAATTCACTATTTGCTTTAAGTGCTGCTTAATGTTTTCAGATATGGTCATAACCAACTATATCCTATTACTCTACAGGTAATTTTAGTGATGAATTGTTCTTAAAAGTTACGTATTGTCTGTTATCTTTAAATTTTGAATTTAAGACTTTTAATACCTCATAAATTGCAGTTTTGATATATTCTGAGTACAAATAACAAGTCTGAATTTTAATTTTCCGTGTTTATAAGTTTTCTCATTCTAATCTTTTCATATTCAACCTTCTATAATGATAGAAATCAATGCTTTCAAAATTCGCTTATTACTCAACATTTACTTCAATTACTGTTTTGAAAGAATGTTTCCAAACCATTTCTAAAGAATTGCTTTAGACAAACATTTATTATTTTGTAAAATATTTATAGTAAAAAATATACACTCTAGGCAAAGCTATATGTATTCTATTCCAGTGGCGAGTCTAGGATTCGGGCCGGGGGGGGGGCTGAGGGCATAAAAATTTTGTATCGTTGTGACGAATGTCAAACCTCAAGGCTATAGTAAACCAAAACTGTTTGACTTTATAGACTTTACTCACCTGACAATAACAATCATAAAGAACAATACAATACTTTCGATAATTTAATAAAAATTACAATGAAATAACTAGCCAAAAAATGTCTTCGACACCGTCAAAACTACAAATACAAGGGGAATGACTACAAAAGTAAGAAAATTTTCGAGCCTATATAGCCAGAAAGCAATGTTGAAACGTTTTTATTATTTTTAAAAAGAGGGAAATTAAGAAAAAACAGTTGTAATTATTTTAAATAAAATCAAGAATTCCGGCTTGGGTCTGGGGGGGGTAGCCCGATACCCCCTCCCGGATTCGCCACTGGTTCTATTTGATCTTGTGTGATCTTCTAGAAGGAATTTTATTATATTTAAATGCTTCAATTTTTAAAAACAGAAAAAGGATTAAATTAAAATATGTGAAAAGCATTAAATAATGTTTGTATAAAAATTCAGTAAAATGAAAAAAACAAACATTAAATTAAACATTGAAAAAATCTTTCAGACGTAAAAAAGTTTTAGTGCTTTTATCAAAATGCACTAAAACGAATAGGGAAAAGTGGAGTAAAACCGGGTAGATAAGGTTCGAGGGCTTGTTTGAGTTTAAATATTCGACATAGAGCTCGAAATTTTTATTTTTTGAAATATTCATCGTTTATCGGGGTACAATATATCTTTCCACAAAAGTCACATTTTCATTATTCTTTTTATCAAAAAAATTAAACTGCCAGGTTTTACCTTACAAGTGGGGTTAAACCTGGTACACATGTTAACGTTATTACGATTTTTGCTCCATGTCGCACCACTTACGTCACATGACGGAATTTATAGATACCTAGTTGAGAACCCCGCGTTGCTCGAGATCTATATTTTTTCATAAGCCCGCCTCCGATTTTTTTCCTTATAAAATTCTGTTAAATATAATTATTTTTTCTTATATCTTATTTACTTTTTTTTTCTTTTTATCTTATCTGAACTTTACTGTGACTCTGCGCCCCGGGCGATAGAAGAACACTTCACATATGTGTACTTATAGATTTTGACTTGTCAGTCATTATTTTTGAAACGATAAAATTAAGCATACTTTTAATTGCTAGAATTACAATTGCAACTAGTTAATTAGTTTTTGGCGTTATTTAAGAAGCTTTGAATTCAATAATCTTAAAGTTATAAATTAAAATAAATATAATAATTATAAAATAAATAAATAAAATAATAAACGTTTTAAATTACTTTTTCATCAAACAATACTGACTCCGGGAAAATTCTGTACAGTCTAATTGTTCATTACAAATATATATTGTTTCAAAACTTTAAATAAATGTGGTTTTTTTTCCAAACATCTCACATTTTTATTCAAACCATACTATTATGATCTAATAAAAAGACTATATTTGAAGATTTTACTGCAACTAGAAAGGAGATTTACGTTTGTTAGAGAAAGGCCTCGTCATTTCGAACCGTGGTCAGATGAAGAGGACGACATCTGAGCTGTAAGCCTCCTCTCGAAATTTCCGCACGACACCGGCGGGAGGGCGTGTGGCCCCCTGCGTATGATTTAGCGTGCAAAATAACGGTAAATTTTCTGAAAACTATCATAAAATATTCTCATCTCTTTAGTTCGTATGATAAAAGAAAAAGAAAAAATATCGGCAGATGTTACTTTTTTCAATCGTCTGTTTCATTGAAATAACTACATCAACCCATTCATCAGTGTATCAAATTGGCAATTAAGAGGAGGGAATGAATGAAAGAATGTGGTCGAAATAAATTTCAAGGGCGCTACAAGTTGCAAGATAACATAGTTTTCAGAATATTGATTTAATAAAACTAAAAAAAATCTGTAAAAATCTGATATTAAATCGATAATTCTCAGATTAATATACCAATAAGGTTTGCCAAAGTAATCAATTAATTTTTATACGATGCTATTGTCAATCCTATTTCCGACTGTTCTTTTAAGTAAAAAAAATAAATAAAAATAGCCATAGATTTCAGAAAACGATCAACCACAAAAAGCCTATCTGTGTGGTTTGAAGTCACACCGGCGGGAAGGAAGGAAATAACTTCCCCCCTGATCCTATGGGCTGGAAGTTGGAACGCTTATTCGTTTTCCTCTTCGAATTACAAAAGCGCCGTAACCATTCAAAAACGCATATCACAACAAGAAGGATGATTCACAGAAAGACTTATTGAACCGCGATCGGGGAAAATTGCGATCAGGAGGAACAGGAAACGATGAAACTGAAAATTGTGATAAAATAATAGGGAGGTGGTGTAAGTTGATCTGCCGTGACCAAAGAGCCAATCCCGTGGGTCATGGATCATGGCACGGTGAAGACGCTGCTCCCCCTCGACCTGAGTGGGTGAGTTGATGCCGCCCCCCCCGTGTGGGGAGGGTAGTTCATACATTTGTGAGAGCTTTTAGATTAGATTTTGATGGCGCCATCTGTTGGCAGGATATAGAACTAAAAACTAAAACCTTGCAAAAAAAAATATATTAAACGATATGAAACGAAACGAAATAAAAAAAAAACCACTTTATGCGCATTTAATTAAAAATGACTGAATCACACCTTTTTTACAGTAGTATTCGTCACTGGTATTTGTGATTTTTTGATATTAGGTAGAAAATAACAGTTCGTCAAATATTCGTCATCTCTAGTTATAGCCGATTGCATCATATTTTGGGAAGTCACAAAATACATGAAAAATGATATTCGGACTGGAAAAACCACACTCCCACTAATTAAACACATGAGCAACATCGTATGCAGGTGGAATTAATTGAATACACTTAAAATTAACGAAATGCTAGACGTATTCAATCTGACGAAATGCCAGCTGACGAATGTAAACAAACCGATTGCTGAAGACAAAGTGATCCATAAAAAATGAACTAATGGTGCTATTTACAAAAATTATATATCAAAACACTCAGGAAAACATACTATACAAAAAACATTTCGAAATCTTATTCTGTTTTATAAAAATCCTTTATAGATCAACAAGAAACATATGCCTCTCGCTATTTTAACGGCGCCATCAAAGTGAACAAACCGTCATGGTGAACTGTGACGTCACAAGTGGCGGCGTAGGAAAACTAGCGTTTTTGAGATGAAGTAAATAGTGCGCACTTGAAATTATTTTATTTTACCTTTTCGGGCTATAAAAGTAAAAAAGAAAGATACTATCCATCATATTTTTTCATTTTCTATATTATAAAAATATAAACAAAAAACGTGCAAGTTCCTCATTCGCCAACAACCAGAAGTACATGTTCTTTGCTTCGTGTGCGCCAACGTTTCGTTCTCAAAGCAAAAAGAGAAAGTTTCTTGGATCGATTTTTTTTATTACTACATTGTTTTTAAGTATATAATTTGTGCATTATTAATTAAAGGAAGCCTGAGAAATATCTATAGTAGACACTTGACACTATATTTAAAATTGTATACAGCAGAAGATTCTATGCAAAAAAAAAGAATTGATTACACCAACCATGCTTTAATGTTAATGTTTTGAAATAAAGGATGCATAAATTTTTTAATAATTAAAAGGAAATTTAATAAAAAACTAAAATATTTACAATGAATAATGCTCGAATAATAATCGAATTACAACTCAAATTTTAAATTCAGTAAAACTTTTTTTCACTCTTCTAATACGGAGTTTTGAGAAGTTAATGTATGTACATTGAATGTTTTATATTATACAGCATAACCGAAAGCTTCATATTCTATTTTAAATATTTTTCTTAGCACTCTTATAATATTTTTCATTGTATGCAAATATTTTTTGGATAAACTTGCGCACAAATGAATCCGTTAAATCTAGAGTTTAACATTTAGTTTTCATAGATAAACAGATTGAGCCAAACATATAAAATGCAAAAAATAAACTTTTGAAACTTTCTTTATGTATATAATTAATAATGTGTGAATATATATCGTATTCTAATCGAGAATGTAAATAAATTAGATGTACAGAAATCCATCCCAATCTCACATCTTAAAAACAACTGAATCATAAACAAAACAAATTCCTACGTTTTGGAACTGATTAATCGACACAATTTTGGCGGGAATAATAAGCTATGGTTAAAGGAAATTTGTTTCAGCATTTTTTAATGTTGGGGAAATTATTTAATATTGGAGAAAATGCCAATAATGCAACCTTTTGTTTTACTTTTCCTCTTTTTTCAATAATTTGTCTCATTTTTACTCTTTTTTATTATGATATGTTTTTATTTTCATTTGATTTCTTTGAGTTTTTTTTTTTTGCATCGCCTTCATATTTCACTTTTCATATATTTCAATTTTATTTTGATGTTTATTGTTATATATATGTACAAAAAATGATGCAAATACTGAAAAAAGATAAGATCAATAAATAATTTCAAAAGCAGCGATATTTTAGAAGTTGCTACCATATAAAAATGATTTAATAAAAGGAAATTAATTAACAGCAATAAATTCTGTTACATTTTCTGAGTAATCATAATCACGCCAGCACCAAGAGATTATTCGCCAAATGTGATCTCCGAAGAGAAAGAGAAAAAAAGCTTTTTACCCGAATGCTCCCAAGTTCATCTTGGTTCCTCGTAATTTCCGACAGAAGGCGGGAAAAAAAAAGATTTAAGAAATTAAATAACATACGTTTTGAAAATAGATTTCTATTGCAGAGAATATCGGTTTTTGTTATTTAAAGCAAAATTCTGTTGAAATATGTCAATTACTTTTAAAATACATTAGAATAATTGCTGGACTATTTCACTTGGCGGACGAATACCATCCATAGCTTCCACTGTATAACATTCTTGAGTTGTATTGGACTATAGGGGTAAGAGGATCAATTCTTCTGGATTCATATGTTAACGGTCAACAATTAATGATGGATTCACAATCACAAATTACAGTATACAGTTCATAAGAAGTTAAAACTGATTTACCTAAAGTACGTTTTAACAAATCCTTTAGAGTGCGAACCAACCTTTTCCACCAGCCTTCCCACCAAGCCGCGGTAGGAGGAATAAATTTTCAAAATATTTTAGTTCTGGTTTCTTTTAGAATTTTACTCCAATTCAATTTTGATAGACCATTAGAGGCGCCCCGAAAGTTAGTTCCATTATTGAAATAAATCGTTCGTGGCCGCCCACGTCTAGCTATAAACCGTCTAAGGGCCAAAAGAAAAGCGTCAGAAGATAGGAAATTTATAAGTTCAAGGTGAATGGCATGGTATACCGCACAAGTACAAAGAACTATCCACACTTTTCCTTCATTTTTCAAAAACAGTGGCCCCGCCAAATCTATTCCTACAATTTCAAATGGCGCACAATCTGTTACTTGGTCTGGTGGCAAAGGTGTTGGTTCGCTTGACATAGATTTAACCTTAAAGCGTTTACAAATAACACAATTATACAGGACATTTTTAATAGCTTTTCTAGCCCTGATAACCCAATATCTTTCTCTTAACAGACATTGCATCATTTGAATTCCGGCATGACAGTTTTTCCTATGTACAGTTCGAATTAAGGGCTTAGTAAATCCACATTTTTCTGGTAACAGTAGTGGGAACAGAAAAGATCTATCATCATTTCGATTACTTATTTTCGTTTTTACTCGTAGAATACACCTTCATTGTCTAGGAAAGTTTCAATAAAATTGGAAGATTTTGCATCAGAAAGATAATAGCTCTGAACTAAAAGAATTAACTTCTTTTCAGAATATTCAATTTCAGATTGTGAAAGTTCAGAGTCTTTACATTTCCCATTAAACACTTTACAATTATTTACAAATCTCAATATCCAAGCAAATACTCGAATCATTTTATCATAATAAGATACTTTTTCTGCATACCAAAGGGGGGGGGGTCTTCTGTTAGATTCATGTTTACTAATTTTCTCTTTCTCTTTTCAATATCTACTTCATTAGGTTGGCAAATAGTGTCACTAACAGCCAAGACTCAGGGCTTTCTTTTAACCAAGATGGACCCTCCCACCATTTGGAATTTAACATTTGTTGGGGAGTACATCCACGAGATAAAAGATCGGCAATATTCATATTTCCTGGTACATGTCGCCATGAATAACACCCAGTTAGCTCTTTGATCTCGTTAACGCGATTGGCAACAAAAACAGACCAGTCTCCATATTCTTTAATCCACCACAAAGCAACAGTGGAATCCGACCAGAGTATGACTTTAATACCTGATGCATCGATCGCCTTGATAACAGAATTAACGAGTCTTGCTCCGATGCAACAAGCCATCAATTCCAACCTTGGAATGCTCAAAGATTTTAAAGGAGCCACTCTGTTCTTTAAGCGAATGAGTCTCACTTTACTTTCACCTTCTACCTCAGATCTAACAAAGGCACAAAGCATATGCCTCCTTGCATGCATCTACAAACACGTGCAATTCAGATGTTTCATTAAAGGTCATAAAACGTGGCAAAGCTAGATTTTCAATAAATACATTTCATTCAACCATTTAGAAAAGTCTTTATGCTTAGGTGCAACAGACATCATAAAGAACGCCTTTTCTATATCCGCACTAATACCGATAGAATACATTCTAAATCGATTCAGAATATCAGATATTAATTCTATAAGATCAATTCCCTTAGATAAACGTTCGTTCAAAGAAGGATTCCCCCTCTGAGAGGCAGAAGCGTCAAAAACCGGACGAATTTTAGTAGTTTGGCTATCTAATTTAATCACTGGCCGGTGTGATAAATAATGGTATTCTCTATTCAATTCGAAATCTGGCACGCGTTCAATAATGTTCGACTTTTCCCAATCCTGAAATACTTTCTGATAATCCGAAAAAATTTCACCTTTTCCAAATCTGTTAATCATTCTTTCATGTCTTTTCCAGACTAATTCTTTATTACTGGGTAAATTCTTAGAATCATATTTTCATGGAAGTTCTACTTCATATCTTCCATCAGGAAGAATTTTCATTTTGTCATTAAAATCATTTAAATCAAGATCGCCCTTTTCTTTTTCAGTTTCGGTTGGGCCCGATATCCCTAAAATCTCAAGTTGCCAAAGTTTATTTATTGGTACGTTCATGGAATGCATTGATAATGTCGTTAAAATATTATCCTTTTTACATGAGCCCTTTCCAAATACAGTCCAACCCAGTTTCGTTTCTACGGCTATTAAGCTGGACTTGAATTCAATAGTATTTCCTGTCAATTTTCCCAAGACATCTGCTCCGATCAAAAGATTAATTTCAATTTCATTTCGAATAGAATCAGTAAAATCTATTTTCTTTTTAATTCATTCAAGATCTCTTCATTTTCAATCCTAGGTATAAAACCGCAAATCATTTTTTCTGAAAGAACTTCAAAACTACAAGAAAAAGTACTATTTAAATTACTGACTTATATACTACTGATAATTATCCGCTGTTGCCGGGAAACTTTCAACCACAGGAGCAGCCTTTGATTTTGGCACTACAGCTTGTAGAAGATACTGGAATTTATCTTCAATCGGTATACTTGCATCTTCATGTATTTTTCGAAATTGGCTCCAGAAAGTCAAATAATCTTTAGAATCTCCGTCGAATTTCTTTAGCTCAATCTTCGGGAGCTTAAATTTTCTCTTTTCAGAGAAATCTTGAGTACTCGAGTCTTTCAAACACATTTGTTTGATTTCTGAACAAAGTTCAATATATTTATCTCGGTACTTCTCAGAAGACAAAAAGTCTTCTTCATATGCCTGTTCGTCATCTTCAACTTTCAAAATCAGGTTCGTAATTTCTGCTTGACACGTTTCCAAGCGCTCAAATTTATCGCTAATCTGCGATTTCAAAATCGAAAGTTGTTTAAGTTCAGGAGCTTCTTTTATAAACTCGTCTTCACACATACACAGCGATGGGGGTTTAGCGAAGCGCACGGCCTCAGTTAAGGGCCTCTATCTTCGCTCCTGAAAAATAGAATCAATGGTCAAACGATGATAAATTCGACCTGATTAATTGGATCAGTTGATCCGCTCCAGATGCTAAAACCTTCGCCTAATGAAGGTGACAGGACTGTGTGGTGCTCTTGCCTGGTGGGGATGGAGACAGAGGTAGAGTCTGTCAGCCGGCTGTTTAGTCACCCACAAGTGCATTAAGCACAATAAGGATTTTTCTTTTCTCGTTTTTGCTGCTTTGCAAAGTTGTGCTGCTTCCAGCAGGGTTGGAAACTCTTCAAGGAGCGTTCTTAGTTCTCTTATCGCTTGCAATGATTTTTTTATGTCTGTTAAATCCAGAAGGGGATTTGTTTTCTCTTCCTCTTTTCTTCCTGTTATTTGTTGAATTTTCTCTGTTTTTTCGGCTGTTACTTGCGCGTAAATTCTTCCCGTCTGTCTGGTTGTAGGTTTTTTGATGACTGGGAAGGCTTTACACCCCTTCCAGGCTGCCAGGTGTCCTGATTATCCGCAATTCACGCATTTTGGTTCAACTATCTTCGCCTTGATGTTGCATTTCTTAGCACATACCGTAAATGTGGTACGGAACGATTTCCTCTGTGTTTTCAGCAGTGTCAAATCTATTGTTATGTCGAGAATAGAATTCACAAAAATTCAAATTCAAAGTACCCGTAGTCCCGCCGAGGGTACCACTATGTTCGAAAACCATTTAACATAGAATCGAAGTTCAGAAATCTTATGGGGCTTGCATCTACCAGATGCTGGGTACTTTGGCCAAATAAGACTAAAAGCTTTTCAGACATACGTTTATTGACAATGGACGACACAAACACAGAGATACACGTAAAAAACGTACGGCAACGCCGAGATCACAAGTAGTTCTGATTACATGTTCAGCTTGTAGGCTGACGTCACAACATCGCCGCCTGATGGCGGTTACATTTCGCTTCACTTTGCAACAGTTTCCATCATGCATGGTTAAGGAAATATGGAAAATTTAAGACTTCCAAAACATATACAAATATCAAAACATCCAAGATATGTGTTCAACTGTGCATGAAAATCATTGAAGTTATCTGAAGAGTACAGCAGTAGCCAGGGCCGGCCGGAGGGTGTGCGAGCGGTGCAACCGCATAAGGCCCCGCGCTTCTGAAAGACCCCGCGCCGCTGAAGGATTTTTTTGCAAAATGAAATTTTTTTTTCTTTTTGATTTTTTTATCCGAATATACATATAAAATATTGCAGAAACAGGAAATTGCGAGTTATACGTCCTGCCTTAAGAGCCGGTTTTTACTCTTTTTTTGTATTTTGTTGTGTCCCCTATTTTTACCTAGGGCACTAAACCAACAGAAACGGCGCTGGAGGGGGGAGGGATAAGCCCCGTCGTTGACCGCTTGCCCTCCCGTCGCACAGTGTGTAATTTCGGCAATATAGGTGGAAAAAATTAAAATTTCGAACTCTTTAGAAATTATTAATCGATATATATTTCGATAGCAAAATATACGTTGCATATGAAAACGGGTTTAGTTTTTCAGAATATCGCCAGGGAGCGCTATTATACTCGTCCGAAGAGGCGCGACCTTGCACCTGCCGCGCTGAGTCCTAACTTCCAGTTCTCTGAGCAGAGAATTTGTTGACGTTGCATTCGAGAACTACTGTTTCTAAATATTATTTATTTTTACACCTACATTTCTACAGTATTTTCTATCCATCAATGTCTTTTTTGTTTCAAGAACAGAGTTTATTGCCGTAAAACAGCCTCTAAAAGTGCAATGTGAAAGCGAAGTCATAAGTTTATGTAAAGTTTTAGTTTAGAGTACCACCGAGTACCACTTTGCGGTTGCGTAGTCATCAAAGATAGAACATTTATAAGTCTACATATTAAAAAATATCTTGCGAAAACTTGCGATTTATTTTTTTTTATCCTTTTCTGCAGAATGGCACATTCAATTTCTCGGAGACAGCTTTCCGAAGTATGGATGAAAAACCCGAAATGTTCAAAAGTAGACTCATTGATTGCATTTATTATGCAAGAACTTTGAACTATTTCGAATTCGGGAAGTGCTGTGATAAGCTTGAAGAACAAGCGCTTGTGTTAATGGTAGATAATGGTTTGTCCACTCTTCAATACCAACGAATACTTGAGCATGCTGAAAATCTGAATTGCAAATTGTATCCTTCCCATCATAAAGTTAAAGAAGCCAAGTATTATGTTGTCCGCACAGTATTAGTATGACAAACATCAGCAGAAATAACTTTGCAGACACTCGTTGACCACTCTGTTTCACGTATCTGTCACTGAAAAATTACGTTTGTCCACAAATACTGTTTTTGAAGTTATGAAATGGGGACGTGATGGATCCGAGCAAAATCGATATAAACAAAAGGAGGAAACTTCCTCCTCCTATTAAGAAACTCCGAAAACTGAGGAAACTTTCCGTGACGAAAACCTTTTCAGCATTTGTGTAGTTCCACTGCAAATTCATAGTGGTAAGGATGATTCCAAAAGTGTAATTAGGAAAAACCCAGTTCCGTCTTCGACTAAGTACTATCGACCTATTAAATTTATTTTTGCCAAAGAATCAACAGATTTGATTACTACATAAGTTGAAGAAATAAAACATCAAATAAAAGAACTCGAACTAACGAAAATTTTCTTTGATGATTTGGAAATTTCTGTAACGCCAACTCTGATATTCTGAATAGTCGACGGAAAAGTTTGTAATGTTGTATCATCGTGTCCATCCACCCAAACATATTACTTGTGTGGGGAGACATCCAATGAAATGAACAACTTGCGTGTCATCCCCCCTAAAAAAGAAGTGAGCAAAGAATTTCTTCCGTTTGGCATATCACCCCTCCACTCTTGGATAAGGCTAATGGAATGCGTTCTTCATATTTCATATAGGCTAAAAATTAAAACATAGCAAGTACGAGGAGCTGAAAAAAGAAAAAATATCTGAAAAAGGGAACTTTAAGAGAGATTTAGACGAGAATTGGGTCTTTTAGTTCACATGCCAAAGCAAAAAAGTGGCAACACAAATGACGGCAATACAGCCCGCAAATTTTTTAGACATCCTGAGAAAACGGCAGAGATAACTGGAGTGGAATTGAACTTCATCAAGCGTTTGGGAATTATTCTCGAGTGATAACTTGTAACATGAAAATCAATTTAGAGAAATTCGCAGAATTTACGAGAGTGACACAAGACATATACCTCCGAAACTACAGTTGGTATCCAATGCCTATAAGTGTACATAAATTTTATTTAGAGGGAGAGACATAATTGAAGCGTGCATTCTTCCGATTGGATCATACTCTGAAGGAGCCCAGGAGGCAAGAAAGAAACACAATAGGCAATATAGGGAGCTATTCACAAGGAAGTCATCCATGATAAACACAAATACAGATTTACTACATAGATTGCTTATCATATCCGATCCCTATAAAGCAAGTTTAAGGGCAACTCCAAAATCCAAAAAACGGAAAATGGATCGAGAAATGAAAAAATTGTTAGAATTATGTTCATCAGATGAGGAAGATTCTGTCATCGTGTCTGACGGCTCATCAGAAGAGAGCAGTAGCTCAGAATGAAAACATACTTATATATTATTCCAACACGCGTGAAACACTTTTGTACGAGTGTTTTCACTCAAAACCAATTTTCAACTTTTTTCCACTTCTCTGCTTATATTTTTAGCTCGATTTTTCTCAAATTTTTACTATTACATATTAAGAAAATATTTTATCTGAGAAAAGACGTTTACTTTTTATTTTTTCTATTTCTAGAACACCAGTGTTTCTCATATAACATGTTTCCATGCCTATGTATAAAAGGAGCTAATATTTATGTTATTGTAAAAACGTTTGTAAAATTTCTCATATATTAAAATAAGTTGTTCAGTTAAACCGATTTGTATGTTATTAACAGTATTTATCTTAAAAACCGAACAATCAACTTTTATTTTTGAAATATTAATTTTTTCCACCTAGATTGTCGAAATTACACACTGTGCGTCGGCGGGAAATATCTTTACTGTTTCGAAAGGGATCTATGGAGAGCTGGGTATAAAAGAATCTGATAGTTAAATCAAATCTTAAAGTTGTTATATAGTATGAAGTTGAAATGAACGATTTTTGTCCGAATTAAATAAAACGACAGAGTAACGATTAAGTCGACAAAATTGCAGACATCTGAACCGTAGCAAAACCAGGGGGTTGCTATGGGGTCTGCAGTCCCCCAGAGATAAAGCAGAATTCTTGATTTTAATTAAAATCACTACACCTGTTTGTTCTTAATCTCCACTTTAAAAAATGTGACAACATTTCTTCCTGGCTTGACAGGATCGAAAAGTTTCCCACTTTTGTAATCATTCCACTCGTACTTGTACGGTGACGCAGTCAAAAACATTTTTTGGCTAGTTATTTCATTGTGTTTTTTTATTAAATTATCGAAAGTATAGTTGTGTTCTTTATGATTCTTAGTCTGTAAAGTTAAAGTGTTTTGGTTTTCATAAGCCAGGAGGCTTGACATTCGTCACCACGATGCAAAGTTTTTAGGACCTCAGCCTCCCCCAGACCCAAACCCTGGATTACCCACTGCATCTGAATAATTTGTCATTCCATTTAGAGTATAGTTATTACCACTTTAAGCAGAAAAACCGAAAAAGCGATAAGTGAATCAGATGTCGCATTTTGCCAATTGTTTTTCGTCGGATGGCTAAGAAATCAACACGACGGATGAAAATTTGCATGAATTGTTACATTTATCGACTGTCTTACGATCACTTGTTGTTGGAATTATTAGGAAAAATTATAGTATCTGCATTATACACGAGTGGGCGATAGGATAATAAAGCGAATCCATAGACGAAAAAATTGAAAATTCCCTGACTCAAATGCGGTTTAACTCATTTAGCTGCAATTATTTCACTAATAAAATATTACCGACTGCAATTTGACCACAGTGAAAGAACTTAGAAGGTCAGCTGAAACTATTATTTATCTGTTTTTACTTCGATTTTTTTTTTTTTTTAGGATTTCGTTATTTTATTGTGTTCGCTATTTTTACCTAGCTCTCGAAACTAGTGAAAGAACTTATCCAAGTACGCTCTAAACTTGTCGAAAGAGTTCACACCTAAATTCTTAAGATTCCATATTCAAAATTGGAACTATGTAATTAGAAATTAAAACTATTTTCTTTCTTCTGTCAATTAATTCACAATAAAAACTATATATTTTAAAATGCCTCTGAATTTTTAATAGCATTTGAATAAAAATGTCTAACTAAAACGATGGTTAAGTAAAAAGTGCTGATAAAAATATCGTCTATAACCCATTAAGAAAAACAATTGTGTAAAAACTGAGCAAAAAATACTTATTTTTAAGTACATTCAAGCTTGCTTTTTGCTCCGAAAAAAAAGTACTCAAAAATAAGCATATGTGCTTGAAAATGAAGATAGGTGGGCTCAAATTCAAGAAATGATTTCTTGTTTTTGAGCAAAATGTACTCTTTTTTTTAGTCGAATAGTTCATTTTTTACACATGTTATTTCATACCAATTCTTTAACCAGTGTCTTAAACGATGAATTTTCTATTTAAAAGAATTTATACTTGTTTAAAACTTCTTTCATCCAGCTTTTAAGTAAAAAATGCATAAAATATTAATAATTTTTCTAAAAAGAAATATATTGTGATTTTTTTTTGTTTTGAAAATTTCCTTCAAAGATCCGTTAAAAAAAATTGGTGAATCTAGTGAATAAGAGTAAGACAATTCTCTTTGCTACATAGAAGTCCTCGTGTTTCCGATTCTTGGCAGAGTAAAGAATGATAACATTGTGCATTCTTAAAGCACGTTCGATTGCTCCAGGCATCACATGGTCACTCTTTTTTCGCTGCGGGTGCAAGGGACACCACAATCTGAATGTCCGTCATTTGAGATAAATTTCAGGTGATGACATTCAATACATTCCTTGTTTCCGATACTATACTTTCAGGGTAAGGCACTTGTGTAGGATCAACTTCTGTTTCCCTCATGGCCAGCAGATAGTCTTTCCCAGAGCAGCTTAAAGAGACACCTCTAGAGGAATGTTTTATCTTCTGCTTATCTAGCTCAAAATTGAGGACATCTGTTTCCCTTATGTCCAGCAAGACTCCTAAATGATGATGTAGCACATATGTCACAGGGCTTTCTCGCTTTTCTTGTTAAAAGTGTGGTTTTCAGCGTCTATGAATTCATCGTAGGTAATAGTTAAAACGTAGTTTGTCAAATCTATCCATCCCCCTATCAATCTAGGGCGGACACACCCTTTGTGGTGCCCCCTCCTCATTTTCTGCTTATATAGCTCTATATTGAGAACTTGTATTTCTCTTGTGTCCAGCAGGACTGCTAAGCGATAAAGTACATATGTTGCTGGGGTTTCTCGCTTTTCTTGTTAAGAATGTGATTTTCCAGCATCAATAAATTCATCGTATTAGAATTCTGAGTATCAGCCATACAGCAAAATAAAATATTCTGCACTTGTTCTTGCAGACAAATCTCTGGTATTCTACTTTTTGTCTCTTTTTTTAAAGTTATTCATTAAACACTCTTCCTTTTATATTTCTAAAAAGGAAATTTTAATATTATAATAGGTTATCAATTTAAAAAACAATGCAGTATCCCTTTTGTTTCTGTGTTTCAATATTTTTCCTATTTGTTATTATTTTATACATTTTAGATAAAAGATTTTTTTAATTACAAATGACAATTTGTGTCTTCTACTCTTTTACATTGGGCATTTTTCATTATAAAATGTTACTTTTTTGGAACCTTTTATTATGTTGCAAAACTAAATTTCAAAATTATTTGGATAAGTTTTAAAATATACGAAGCAATTTGAAGATTGATTCAATTTAAATATCCTAAAACCGAAACTATCAATAGGTTGTGTATATTTGTAAATAAGTTTGTGGTAAGGATCGCGCGACTTCTGGAGGGTTAAATTTTTGCCTTTTTAAAATTATTTTTAACTATTTAATAGCTATTTATTAAATTGACTTCATTATTGATTTCGAGTAGTATAATGTTTTTAACAATTTTAGCAATTAATGTCTGTTTCATTAGTCATATTAAAGTTAAAAACTATTTTAATTAATAATTTTTTAAAAAAAAATTATATTTCCTATATTCCTTATGTATAAATTATATTCATGTTTTCCTTAAATCCTATCCCAATCTGAGAAATGTAATAAATATCAAAATGCAGTAAATCATTATTTTTTATACAAAATTTGTTGCAAGGCCCCGCAAATCAACTTTGCACCAGGACCCGCTTTTGTTTGGGCTGGCCCTGGCAGTAGCTATGGTTCAGTTCAGTCCATTCTGATTGAAAATTTAAGTGTGAGACGTGTGTTTGCCATGTTTGTGGCAAAAGTGCTCTCTGGAGACTTAGTAAGATGGCTTTCAGCTGCTTTCGATCTCCTTGAATGTGCTGAAAAGGAGGAAATCTTTTTGAAAATGACTGTAACAGGGTAGGAATCGTGTATTTATGACTATGATTAAAAGTGATCGAGTGCTTTTGAATTTTTGATGGTTCACATTTAGCTAAAGATAATATTTTGAAACACAAATCATTTTATTGAAAATATGTAGAATTTAGAGCAAAGAAATATTTACAAGTTTTCTTAACAATTTATGCATTTTTTGTACCAGACAAGCTTGACTGGTACTGCAGTAACTGGTAATTTGCAGTAACTTCAAAAATATTTCTGTGGCCTCTTCTAAATCAATTTTTTTTTCTTACTGGCTGTACATAAACGTCGGGAATTTAAATTACCCAATGAACTATTAATTAATGGTAAAGAAATATTCTCAAACATATTTATTTGGAAATCTTAATGAAATATCAAATCAAGACGGCGTTCTAATTTAGACCTGTCAGAGACGCAAGATGTCACTATTTTCGCTCTCCAAAATTCATGTGTATGAGAAATTCATAATTCAAGAAGATTTGCACTTAATAGGAATTTGTCCTTTCAAAGGAAAATGGTCATTTTCAAAGCAAAGCAATAAAGTTAACAAGCACAGCAAGCGAAACTCCAACTTGAAGCAATGAGTAAAAGTAGCAATAAGCTGACACGACACATATGTCGTGTTGACACTAGTGTCGATCATATTGAAAATACTACACATGTAGGCCTTATTTCTTATAACTATTAATTTTGCTCATTCTAATTCATGAACAAAATTAAGGCCTTAGTGGATGATTGCGCAATAAATGGATGAATGTTTTAAAAATATAAAATAATTGTTTCAAGTTTCTCCAGTTAAAATCATTTCTTCGCATTTGGCCATCATTTTAGTCAGCAACTGAACTCAGTGTTTATTAATTTAAATGCAGATAAAGTTTCTTTTCTTTCTTGTCTGTAACTGTTTTTGTAAACTAGTTTTGAACAAATGCTGAAAGTAAAAGTAAAACAATTAATGTAAAACATTTTACATCTAGCTACAATATATTTCATGATTCCGAATTTTGTTGTTTATTGCCATTAAAGAAATAAAAATTAATATTTTATTTTGTTTTGCTTTCTATCACGATTTTTAAACTATGAGTCTTGAAATCAAATGGGAGAGTGTCGTTCAAATCAATTTTAGGTTCGAGAAAACTCTGACGAGGCGTCGTTCTAACTAACATTAATCTCCGACTATCTTCGGCGATCAACTGGTTCCCTCACCAGATTTAGATAGTTCAGATAAGTCGATAAAACAAAAAAAATGCTAGTTATTTAAAATAATTTATATTTTAGCTTTAATTTATCATTGAACTTTTAAATTAAAGCCATCCAACGAAATGATTTCAAAACTGAAATTACTGAATCAAATATATCGCCCTCTGTGAGAAGAAAAAGAGTTAAAGAATAACTACTATAAAGCAAATGAAATATTTTTGTTTAAACCAAGTGAAATTTTAAATAATTTTTAATACATTCACACATTTCAGAGGAGAACGTCAACTATAATTACCACCAAAATGAACTGTGAACCGTCATGGATCTGCGAGAGGGTTCTCTCCACGACTTTCTTGCATTCTTCCAAAATATCGCAGGTTTCATATTTAATTCTGCTGTATAGTAAATAGAATCGAGGATGTAGTTTAAACCTCGTCTCTTTCACCGATTGGGTCCAAAATTCGATACGAAAGTACAATTTTGCTGTAAAGACCATGTACTAAAATTCATCTAGTTAGTTGGTTGTATTGTTCATTTATTGTGTTCACATGTCTGCAAATGGACAGGCAGACAAATTTGCCGTGTACAAATTTTATCCGTAATTTGATGAAATCTACAATTTTGTTGTAAAGACTGCATACCAAATTCCATCTGTCTAGCTCATTGTATGTTTAAGTTATCCTCTCCAGACACACTTCCAAAAATGGTTTTTTCGGACTCGGGGGTCTGAAACGAGGGGATTTATCAAAATTTTGGCTTCGAATTTTTTGACGATAACAATACTTTCTCTTTGTATTCTTTGTATACGAGAAAGTAAAATAGAAATGGCATTTTAAACTGTAGAAATATTGAAGTTTAACTGTAGATGCATTAAATCTGATGCTAAAAGGACAGAAAATGAGCGAATTTATCAGCTACCATCTCTCAAATATTATATCTGAATTTCTCGCCACATTATGGAAACAATTTAAAACGAATTTTAAATTCAAGAAAAGTTTGCATGAAAAATAAGCAAAGTATCACGAGCCTCTATTATAGAGCCGCAGTGGCCTAGTAGTAAAGTCTCGGCTTTGGGACTGGAGGGCTCCAGGCTGAAATGAAATTGGACTCAAATTTTCGCCAGATCTTTATTCATCAACTAGTTGAATACCCCCCACAAAAATTTTCCCCGGCGGGGGAGGGCACAGCATCCCCGACAGTGCCCCCCACCCACCCACTGACTCCACCCCTGCATCTGACCGCAACAGGTATGTCCCAAAATAGCCCTATCGTTGCTTCAAAACGGGATGTTAATAAAACAAAACTAAATTGTAAATTTAAACTTATAAACTGTAACATTAAAGCTCTATTGGAGAAAAGGTAATCATAAACAATCAGAAAACGCTTAAAAGATACATTTATGAAAGAAAACAATCATATTGTCGAAAAAACTTAAGTACGTTTAATTTAACGACTTAGAATCGATACCATTCTATTTACGGTATTCTAATGAATTTTGTCGAAAAGTTGATGGCATGCGACTTGAAATAGGATTAAAAATTTTATAAAACCAGGAAAAATTCGCAATACGTTCAAGTTCATATTAGTAGAAGATAATTTTCTGTACTTTCAAATTTGTTAAGAACGTGGTTAGTGTGGCAATAATTTTAAAAACTGATCATGAAAAACTGAAATAACTAATATCATACGAAGGATAAATTCTTGCATTTTTGCTAGATGAAAAAAACCTTTCTCGTACAGTAATTCTTTCTGAAATTAATGATAAACAGCGAAAAACATAAATTTTCTCTTACTTTCTAATTAGCTGAATATTTAATTAATGTTTCGAAAAAATTATACCTAGCTCACATTTTCAGCATCCTAAGTTAATTTGTGCTAAATCTAGTTGCTCTGAGTCCAATGATCAGTTCTTTTTAGGCACAATAAATTGACAGATATAGAAACTTTCACTTTTATTATTTTTAGAGATAGTAATAAATTATTAATTATGTTCAAAAAAACAAAAATAATTATAACTCTAATATCAATTGGAACATTTTAATGAAATTATTAATACTTCATTTGCTTTTTATTCTCCTGTATATGTAGAATTACGAAATAATTTTTTAAACACAATAGTTTAGTTACATTAACGTCCCGTTTTGAAGCAACACTAGGGCTATTTTGGGAAGGACCTCATAATTTTGAGCCGCAGTCAGATGACGAGAACGACACCTAAGCTGGCACCCCCATCCAAGCTTCCACACCACACTAACAAGAGAGCGTTTAGCCACTACGTATGATTTAGAATGCAATAAGTCCCATACACAGTGAATCTTCAGTGAAATAAGGTTCCGAACATAACCTTCCGGCCCCGAATTCGAGACTTTACCAGTAGCCCTCCGCAGCCCTTTATCGAACAAAAGTGTAGTCAAATTGTTCGCTTTCAACCATAAAATGCAGTATAATAGAAAAAGTTAAGGAAAAGGAGAACAGTGATATAAGAGAAAGGCACATTGTTGAGGCCTGATGGCAAATCTCAGCTTCGAGATCGGAGGATCGAGAGCTTGAAGCGCGAATCATATCCATGGCTTGATATACTATAAATAGGTCATTGGATCAAATGTTTTTGCGTGGTGTGATATGGAAGTTTGGAGAAGGGAGTGTATTCATATGTCGTCCTTGTTTATTTTACTATTGCCCAAAATTACGTAATTTTGAACTGTAATGGGTCTATTCTGGTACCTCTGGTTGGGTTGGGAGACATCACTTTTTCCGCCCGACAAGTGCGATTCTCGTACCCGTCTTTTGAACCGGTTGGGATCTCGCTCGGTCGAAAAAAGGACTCCGATTTCTCGCCAGCTCTGTACCTGGCGTAAACGCTATTCGCTAGCGAGAAGTGTTGTTTCGATATCAGAACTTATCAAATTTTCGTTTAAAATGGAGGCCGCTAAGACGTTAATTGTGTTTTGAAAGGGTTTATCGGGATAAATGTAATCCATTTGACCAATCTGAAGAAGAATTTATCAATTACTTTAGATTTTTTAAAAAGTAGTTAAATCTTTTATCGAATTTAAATAATTTAATCTAATAATTTAATACGACAATCTAAAGTAATTAAATCTTTAAAAATAGTTAAATCTTTTACTGCTCCATCAAGATAGACAATAATGATATTTGATAATTAGCTAAGATCAATTGCATTTAAAGATTTAATTGCTTAATATTTTCTTTTTAAATTAAATTAGGGTAACATTTTAACATTTTTTTAAACATTGAGTGTAGAATGACTTTCCTCATTCCGTATATATCATTACAATTTTTTTTTATTTGAGCTTTAATTCAAAGAAATTCGTCAAATATTTACAAAGTAATTGCAAAATCTGACAATAAAATATTTTTTCTTGTTCCTTGATAAAGATGTAGTTTTTTTAATGTTGTGAAAAGTTGCTGAATTTAATAACTTTTTTTCATGTTTTATTTTCTTATGTAATTGGAAAAATAAACAAATGGTTTGTAATATTAATTTATAAGATTTATTCATGTTAAAATAATTGGCATGGAAAAAAGTTTATTACATTTCCTCTCTCTAGAAAACTGGTAAAATTACATCAATATATTGAAAAAAAGACTCCAATTTATGTTCTATAAATGTATAATATTATTATAAATATATATTTTGTAAAAGATAAATGGTTTACCCCCCCTTAACAATGGACTTATGAAAGCAAGAAAGATGCATTATAATGCATCTTATAAGAGCAGAAGTTAAATCTTCCCACCTCTTACCATTGGTGTCTTTTGAAAAGATGCCATCAACTTTCCCACTTAAAATTTGTGGATATTTTTCAAAATAATCCAACATAATTTCGAATTAGGAAGCAAATGTACGCTTCTACATAGTTCCTTTGGCGATTCAAAACTCGAACTGAATCTGAAACCATAAACAAAAATATCGCAGACGATGGCTTGATTTGTTGCGCGCGCAGCAGAAATACGTCACTTCCTAGCGTAAAGCGAGATGTTCGAAACGAGCTAACGCGGATCACCAACCCAAGCTCCCAACCCTACCAAGGGAAGAATGACCCATTAACTCTGCGGTCGGAAGGCGAAACGCTCCCAACTCAACCGGGGTACGAGAATAGACCCGTAAGTCACTAGGTCCATCTCTACGACTATCGTGTAGCTTCAATTCAAAATGGGATATTTATCAGAACTAAATATAAGAGGGAGGGTGATAGAGGGTATAAATGCATTCTCTGATAGAAGACTGCAAGTCTCTATATAAGAGTTAAAAACTTTTTAAAGACAAATATGACGAGGGAAGCGAACAGTGGTGTAGTCGCAAATTAAGCAGTGCCGGAACGCTCTAACTTGGATGACAAAGATCGCGCTGCTTTAAGGGTGCTGTAACAATTTTTTTCTTATTTATTTCTAATAAAAAATAATTTTAAAAAAAATAATAGCAATGCCGGAATGGTGTACCGGTGCGCTCTCATTTACCCTTGCTTCATCACTGGAAGAAAGAAATGAACTTTTTAAAAATTATTATTTGATGTAAAAAATTTCCGAAAAAAGATTTTAAGAAACTATAAATCTTACGCTTATTTTTTCTTATTTTTATCTTTATTTTTTCTTTTATTTTCTTCTTTATTTTTTCTTCCACCCCTTTTTCTTAACAACGCATAACTCATTTAGTTTCGATTTTCTTTTAAATCTTTGAAATTTGGCAACACAGTTAAGATTGTCGATTTCAGAAGTCTTTCTTGTTTATTTTTCTTAATGTACTGTACGGTTTGTTTGTGTGACGTGTAAAAGACTTGGCATGGATGTTTCATTTAGAACTATTTTAATATTATTTTACATTGCATCTGTATCAGTTTTCTCGGTTGCTACCGAAGGATCTTACTATGGCTTGTGTGCTAATCCAACTTGTTCTGGTAATAAATTTTATTAACAGTCCATACTCAGGGACATTGTAACAGCTTTGAAGAGATTTTCTGTGGTCTAAATTATTTGTTATTATACATATAATTATTTTTTTAGAAACAAAATCTAAACACTATGACGTACTTTAAGAGGTGCCCTATATAAAAATATGGAGTACTTTGTATGCTGTGTGAAAAGTAATTCTTCTCAAAATGTATGCTTCAGAAATGTTGCAGATTAGTGATTTAAAATTATTAGTCTATTTATTCTTTTTACTTATCTTGAAAGCAGTTTCCTTCTTTTAATATTTGTTTGAATATTTCTTTATTGTTCTACTTAAAAGAAAATTTTTATTGGCTGATTTTTCTTGATGTTGTGAAACTCTTAACTAAAGATAACTGTTATATTTTACTAATATAGTATAAAAAGCTTTTGTCATTGTGGAGGGTTATTGCAGTTTTCATTTCTGTTTTTATTCAAGAAAATTCTGAAATATGAATTTAAATCAGTTTAGATCATAGTTGTTAAAAAAAATCTGAAATGAAGTATTTGCATTGCAGTGTTATAATTGTAAGCTTCGATTTTTTAATCTGAGATGCAAAAGAATCTTTCTGAATTATTTTATTTTCTTGTAATTGTTATTCAGATGGGTTTCTTTGTATTACAGGATTCTTTTGAAGAATAAGTGATTTCCCCCCGTACCATAGTTATCTAGATTTTAAAATTAATTGATAATAATTTTTTTAATATGAATTCTTTACAATTATAGTATTTATTCTGTTTGTACATTTATTATTGCCTTATTTCTTCAACAAATGTTTTTGTTGTTGTTGTTGTTTTTAAATAATGGATTAGGTTTCTGACCATTTTGTATAGATTCTAGCACAGATAAAGCAGTCTTTTAGTGCATATAAATCAATTCAAGATCTTATTTTATAAATATTTAGGAGTGTTTATCCTGATTTGTAATTTAATTTTTTGCTCTTGGATGCGTTTTTTCCCCAGAATATTTCATTGCATTTTTTTCCCAATGTGAATTTACTTTTTACCAAATTTTTCTTACTTTTTTTAGTTGTTTAGTTGGTATAAATAATTTCAAACAGTAACATTTGCATGATTGATTTTTAATCCTCTTTGACTTATAAGTTTTTATGGTAGATAGCTTTAAATTATCAAAATTAATTTGTTTAAATATTTGACTGTCTGTTAACAGGAAGTCTCAAACTGCATATACATATTTTGAATAACTAGAACATAAACAATAAATAACATCCATCAAAGTTTCATAACTCAAATTAATTTATCCAAGTTTAGGATATTATCTGTTATTGGAAGTGTGAACCGTTATTGTGCAGGTGTCTGTAAAATAGACTGATGAAAATGCTACTAAGTATATCAATCGGCATTTAAGTACATTCTCTTTCAATGGATGCTGCTCTCAACTCATCAGTTGTAATTGGTTTTGAATTGTACATTATGTTTCATATATTCTAAAATGAAACTCATCAGATGGTTATGGGGTTACAGGGGATTTCAATCCTTCTTTTCATGCCCTAACCATCCACTTACGAGAATTCTATCAACATAGACCCTCATGTCATAACAACAATGCAGAAATGATCCAGCCTTCCTGATCATTCTTGCGTATCCCTTGAATATGTAGTATAATGCATCTGTTATATAATTATCTCTGTTATATATAAATTCTTATCAAAGAAGAGAGAGTTCCAATTTATTTCACACTCTGACAAATTACCTTTATAGATAAGAACTGATAAGTTCACATGGTTTCCTACTGTAAAATGAGAATTATTAGTTGCTGAATTGGTATAATTATGATGATTGATTAAGTCATTATTTATGAAAACATATAGTAATGCTAAAAATGCAATAATTATTAAAGTCTTGAAACTTCTGACCATTAACAAGATTCTGCATTTTTATTTATTGATTTGAGTTGTGAAACTTTGATATATGTTATTAATTATTTATAATTCAAATTGTGTATGCATTGTTTGAGACATCATGTATTGCTTTAAATTTAACTTTTTTAAAATGCTGTTTTAATAAATATACTTTACAAACTTTCAAGTGTTTATATTTTTATATTAAAATATAAAATAATCGAATAAAAAATAAATTTTTGGACATTATGCATTTTCATAAGTTAGAGACAAAATAGTTCTGATGAAACTACTGTTGTATGCCTTGCTTAAAATAATTGTTGTTACCTAGAGTTGTTAATCCAAGGCTAATTACGAAGAATTTCAATAATTTTGAATAATTTTTGTTGTATCGAGATTTAAAGGAAAGCATTTTGTTGTATAGTTTCATATTTGGGAAAGTACAAAAATATAATTCAGTATCCTACATATGAATAGAAATGCAATTTTAGAGAACATTTTAATTCCAAATATTTACTCTATATATATCACAGATTTTTTATTGTTGTCTTTGGCATCTGAATTGCACAGAAAGCTTCAAATTTTTTTTCAAAACCTAATTCTATTCAAATATATCAATCCTTTTAACTAACTACCTTAGGATCAAATGCAATACTGATTTTACTGAAACTAAAGAGATGTCTCATAATTTTTCCCATGTTATAAATTTGAATTGTTGTTAACAAGTGTGGTTTTTATTTTCTCATTTTCAATTTTTCTCCTTTGCATTAAAATAAATTTCTGTTGTGAAGGGGGAAAAAATGAAAACTTCTAGCAACTAATGTAGGTTAAGTTTTGTACATAATGTCTAACAATGTGCAATTAGATGTTACATGTCACGGACAATTACTTGATTCCATTTGTTATGTTCTTGTAGACAATGAACAGAACAGGTGCAAGCCTATTGAAAGAACATAGTTTGAAAGTCTATCATAATTTGAAGTTTAAAATTACTTTAAGGGAACCCAGAATATCAAATTATGCATATGAGATTCAATTGAAATTATATTCCTGGCAAATAACTGGTCACTGAAGGTGGCTAGTATATGTTATAAAAATAAAAAAAAACTATTTGCCATAAAATTCGCAAAAAATGACAACGATCAGTTTAAAAAAAATTGACAAACTGTGTGAAACACTTATTCCCAATGCAGACCTTTATAGCTGACTATAACCCATCTTTCCTTCTATTGAATGGAAAAAATATAAGATTAGTATCACTATCTATTATGAAAATAGTTTATTAGGTATTAAATGCCTATCTGAAAAAGAAAAACTTGGCTCAAGCTTTATGGAATAGAAAAACTATATGAACAGTAAAGCTGATAGTTTAAAAAAAGTAACATCTTGCACCCATATTCTCAATTACAATTTAGAGACATATTTAAACTTTCATAAATTTGTCCAAATAATGCACGTCTTGCGTAATACGATTTCCTATTATGCTGAATGTGTTGTGTTATATTTGTGGGTTCGTTGAATAATGAGCTTCATTTCATTCACACACATTTAATGGACGTTCACTACACTTACACGGTACAGTACATTTAGATAATTACACAGATCATTCTTATATCGTAAATACAGGCATGCATAACTTTCTACCAGTCTGGGCACGCTCAACAACAAACTCTCGGCGAGTCCCGCAATGTCTCGAACACCATTCGGGTTCAGTTACAGTTAACTTGTCGCACAAGTCTTAGACACCACATCTCCTCCCTTCTTAAAGATCAAGTCTCTTTGGGGGACGTCTGATTCTACCGGAACGTCTAGGAACTTGTCTCGGGCTTGCTGGAACTGGTGGACTCCGCATCTGAGAACTATCCAGCTGAACATCTGATGGTGGTGAGTCGTGAGCCTTGACATCAGTTGATGGCACTGCTGATGTGGAAGAGGGACTTCGTTCTTCGTTTGGGACTTGTGAAGAAAGATTCTCGGCTGTCTCAGCACACTGAATATTTGAGTTGCTTTCTCGAACATCAGTAGCCGGAAATCTGCGGTGTACGTTCGGAATGAAATCATTCTCTTGCACGTGATCTCCCACTGGATGAATCTGGTCCACATGTCGTCTCACTAAGGTTCCTTGAACCTCGACAGTGTAATGGAGAACACCATCTGTATTCACAATTTTACCAAACTTCCATTTTGAGTTAGCTGCTCTGTAAATTCTCACAGCTACCTTATCTTCGATATCAAATTTCCTATCTCGGAATTCGAATACACCTTTTCGAATTCGATCTTGTACTCTCGATTTTAATTCTGACAAGAGTAAATTCCATCCTCGTCGCCACTTGTTGTTTTATATTTGTGGGTTCGTTGAATAATGAGCTTCATTTCATTCACACACATTTAATGGACATTCACTACACTTACACGGCACAGTACATTTAAATAATTACACAGATCATTCTTATATCGTAAATACAGGCATGCATAACGTTCTACCTAATCCAGACACGCTCAACAAACTCTTGGCGAGTCCCGCAAAGTCTCGAACACCATTCGGGTTCAGCTACAGTTAACTTGTCGCACAAGTCTTAGACATCACAGAATGTATCCTCCCCACACTGCATGAGAGTCTACTGTTAGCATAATTAAATGCCAAATATTTTGAATCTCTTTTAATTAAACAAATTTAAAGGTGTATGCTCAAACCTGTTTCTGTAAGACTATAGATAGGGACCATGTAAAAACATACAAAAAAATATGTATCCTGAAACATGACGAGTAGCTTTATTTTTTTTGCAAGACATTAAAAAAAAATTATGCAGTGAATAGTGATTGCATAAAAAATTGCACATAAATAGGCTTGAGTTCAATTTAATTAGTTTCAAAGACAAATTATTGAAAAACAAAGGTCATGAAGATTTTCATGAAATCAATTCCCCCCTCCCCTTCCCTTATAATTTAATAGACACTCAGCTTAACCCTTTGAGTATGTCTGTCATGTAGGCATGCCAGCTGCTTAACACATTCTCACCTGACTTTCATAAATAAGTGCCGGCTCTTGTAGCTTTTAGCTACCAACTGTCATATCAACGTGACACCGGCTTTAGTGCAATTAGGCTTAATTAGAAAAATTGCACAGGTCCTGAGCAGCCACGTGTGTTGGGAAATGTCAGACAGACAGAACCTCGCGTTTTCCATGCAGTCATCCTCAAAGAGTTAAACTTCATGTTGAGGTAAAATATTTTATAATTTAGTTGAATATTCATTTTTTTATAGAGCCAATTGGACTGGGCATTGCTATAATAAAATATGCACCTGGTGAACGTGATAGAATAAGACTTGATAAAAAGGATGCATTTGACATTTATGTGAAAGATTATGGAGAAAAGAAAAATCTATTTGGTATTATGGTATGTATTCATATAGCAATTTAAATATTTGGTATTAAGTTCTAAAATAATTCAGATTTTGATGTCTAAAAACAAAATATATGCAGTTATAACATTCTATGTATGATTAAAATTGTGTGAGATAAATTTCACAATATTCTAAGCATGTCAAATCCAGAGGTATACAATCAAAGCTTTTATGGGCCTCACACAAAAAAAAAAGTTTATTTAAAAAATATGAAGCATAAAAATTATAAGAAGAATATTGATGCTTTCTTTCTGATACTTGGCATCTCTTCTTTCAGCCATTTGTTGGAACATTTTGCTTACTGTGATTATTTTTATAACTAACCCAAGGTGAATGTGAATAACTCTAAATTTTACCCGAGTCTTAATTCCCTCCATAAGCAATGGCTTGCTCTTATAATTATTACCTTTAAGCATAGAAGTATGTCTTATAAAAAATTTTTTAATATTTGGTTGGCAGATATATGTGGAATTCTGATCTCCTAACTTCACTGAATTTTTCTTCAAATCTAAATAGGACTAAATTTCAAATACTTCACTGTAGTTTAGTTACATTAACGTCCAGTTTTGAAGCAACACGAGGGCTATTTTTGGGACGGACCTTGTAATTTTGAACCATGGTCAGATGACGAGGATGACACCTGAGCTGTCACCCCCCCTCCAAACTTCCACACCACACCAACAGGACTTCACTGTAAATGATTAGCTATTGATTTTATATTTTACTTAGAAAATCAAAGAAGTCTTGCATTCTGAATATTTAAACACTTAAATTCCTTATTCCTATTCAATTTTTTAATTAACATTTTTATTAAACTTGTTGGGTTGCTCATATGTAAGTTGTGGTCCTCAAATTTGATATGACTCACACAACATATTTGGCTCATTGAAAATATTTTACTAATCAGCCTTTTGTATCTGTTTTAAACAAAATGAAATCTTGGTTGGAACCTTCCTTCCTTTTTTTTTTTTTTTCCTTCTTTTTTCAAGCAATACAAAATATCTAAAATAGTTCTTGAATTTTCATGGTTTCTTTCAAATTATGAAAGTTTTCATTACAGCATTTAAAATTCTTTTTCTGATAGTCAAATTTTTTAAGACTATTTCTCCTATTTAGATGGTTAAATAAAATTGTTAAATTATTCATTTTTTAAGTGACTTTTAACCTGATGTCTGTTCTTAATTGTCACCAAAATTCTTCAACTTCAGGTATCCAAAAGCAACGAATTTCCATCTAGAGCTATAGAGATTCTTCATCCTGAAAAAAAAAATTGTAAAATTTTAGCCAGAGTAAGAGATTGTCTGCTTTTCAGTCAAAATCAGTAGCGGCAACTGGGTGGCAAAAGTGAGTGAGGGTAAAGAATTTTGAGACAACTAAAAGAACCCGGCAGTATGGGGGTAGACAACAAAATTAAAAAATTTACTTTCAAAATTATCTAGCTTTCTTTGAACACCATTGTTTTTTGTTAGTCCTAGTTTTAAGCAGCTAAAATGTAATAAAAATTACAATCTTCCTGCAAAAAGTGGGGGGGGGGCATCCTCCCAGTCGTCACCATTGGTCAAAATAGCTGTTAATATTGCTAAAAGAAACTTGAAGCTAATCTTATTCTTAGATGCAATAATCATCATTTTCTTTCTTTAATTCAATATATTGGAAATGTGTATTAATTTTAAATTTTTTTTTTTCTTTTGTGAGAAATATTTGAAATTTTATTAGGAGTATTTAGGTATTGCTTTTAGTAATTTTGTAGAAAAATACTGGAAAACTCATGAATAAATATCATTAGTTTAGCTCTAAGGTGTTTGTAAAAAGTACATGATTTTAGTCAATTTTTAATAACAAAAAGATATTTTCAATTATCAATCCTGTGTTTTACTTTAATTAAACTTAATTTATTTTGAACCTGAGAATTATTGAAAAATCAAGTCATTGAAAGACCTGTGTAATAATAAAATTTTTGTCTTCAAACTTGATTCATACCTTTCCTGCAACATTTTCCAAGTCAGAGTTTGATCTCCAAGCTCAGTTTATTTATATATTTTTGGTAGGAACAATTGGGTACGTATCCTCTACTTATTTTGTAGAAAATTAGTGGAGAAGTCATGATCAAATGTCTGATATCCAAGCTCCACTTGAAACAACATATTTTTGTCAATTTTTTTTAATAAAATACAGAATTTAAATGGTGTGTATGAAGATTTTGATGATTGGGTTAAAAAATGTAATAATTGTTTCTCAATTCCACCAATGATTTTTAAATTAGTTTATTTTGAAGTTCAAAAGTGTGGAATCGTTAAAGTTACAAAAATGCTTATGAAGCTATGAATTCTTTTTTTTTTTTTTTTTTCCTCCCAGTAACTTGATAGGCATCCTGAACATGTGTGCTTCAATATTTTTCTGCTCATAAGATTTTTCTAGTCTTCAGTCTCCATTATATTTAGTGAGTAAATAATCCAACAAAAACATTTTATTTGGAAATATGATGCACCTGTTGTGGCATTTTGCCTAATATGAATATGATAAGAACTATTTTGTTTATTTTGTATGAAAGAACAGATGCAAGATAGACAAGAAATTTCTCCATCTATTTGAAGACATATTGAATTCTAGAATTCCCATATTTATAAATAAAGTGATCTTTATAAAAATAATAAAAAGCCATAATAGTTCTGCAAATTTTTTTATGCTGTACATACCCTCTATTGCTTAGTTATGGAATATGTTAGCTGTGTTTGACAAAAAGCTGCATTTATTTCACTTTATAAATTCTTTGGTTGAAAATGTACCCTAGAATGTAAGGTGATATAAAAAAAAAAAACTGTGATGTTCTGTTTCTAAATATTTTGTATATAACTTTTATACATCCTTCTTATTTTGCTAAGGTTTTAAAATAGTTCAATATAAAAAAAGTCTGGGTTAATGATATTAATAAAATTTGCAGATAAATATACTGATCTTTTTGCACTTAAAATTTTTCCTAATTTTTATTAAAACATTAATGCAGTCATTGAAAGGCTTTCTAGGTTTGTAAGGGCTTAAAATCCTTAACTTCATTAGATGCAAAACATTCAGTGCATTTTCATTATGTTTTTGCATCAAAATTTAGTTCAAATACTAATGCATTGCTTGTACACTTTGGTATTTACTTGTTTTGTTCTTTTTGTATCAATTAATTTCTACCAAAAATTATTTAATTTTTGAGACACATTACATAAAGTTGGTTGAAATAACTAAATTCTTACTCTTAACCCTTTGTACTTGGAGAAGTAATTAGATGTATAATCATTCACTGAATATAAGAGCTCATTTTATTGTTTTTAGGCATGAAAATTATTATACCAGTTGATTTTTTCCGAAACAATAATCTGTTCTAAAGTTTGTTGAGGATGTATCTCTGACTTTGTTTATTATATATATGTTGCATTTAGGAGAAATTGTGCAAATCTGTGCTATTGTCCTTCCAGAAACTTGCTGTGATTTATTACATGTTGATATTGTAGTTTAATTAATGCTGTGACTATGTAATTGACTTTTGTATTTAGTTTTCTTTGGACAGAATTTATATATATATAATAAGTAAAATAAAGAAAATGGGAGAACCAAATTTGAATTTACATCTTTGAGAAGCTATTTTATGAGGCATCTTAATGATTACAGTGTCCTTCCTCCACGGAGAGAAATGCCCAAAGAACAAATGTTTTATCATAAAAGAAAATTTGAAATCCTTGGTTTAGATGGAATTGCAACACTGCTAACGATTTGCTAATTCAGCATCCCCTAGAGAGGTGATGATCAACCCTTGTATGATCACTCATAGAGTAAAAACAATTAAGATATTCATGGCTGGCAGGATAAAAATTCTGAACTGCTGGGTGAGACTAAAGATTTATCATACACACATATATTCATTAAAAATTTGTATGAAAATTTGTTGAATGAAAAATGAAGAATAGATCAGTGAAATGCAATTATAACTTAATGGTAATAGTTCCTTATTTGTTGCTAAGTTTTCTTTATAAGAAACTTATTTAGTGTCTGTTATTTTAACTAATTTAAAACGAAATTGTTTGTTTAAAAACGTTAGTTTACTGACATGTGGGTAAAACATTGTTGCAGAAAATATGTTTTACATGCCCATATTTTTATTGTGTAGATCAATGGCCAGAAAGGCTATGTTCCAAAATATGTGGTGCAAGAGCAACGTAGTTTTGTAAAAGAGTTAGTCCCAGCTGCTGTAGAGGTAAGTGTTGTCATCAAAGGTTTATTTGAAAGTTCTTTATTAAAAATTTATATTTCTAAAGCTACAGGGGTATTATTGACATCAGATAAATAGAAGCAAATTGAATGCTACATTTCTGTTGAAAATTATACAAAAAATAATGTTATTTATTAGAATTATTTTTAACAGTTTTGACGGAATCTGTTTAAACCTCTAATTACCATGTCAGTAGCTTCATTTCTCATGCACTACTATGTGTTGAAAGCAACATGGCCAAATCGGGCCTTTGTGTTAGGGATGATGATTATTGCAAAAAAAAAACAGTTTTCGGTTAAACTGATTTTTTCACCTCCAATTTAACCTGGCAGTTAAAACCACTGAAAATAACCTGTTTTTGAAAGAAAGAAAAAACATGTTTTTTTTAAAGCAATGTTTGTGGGCAGAATTTATTATTAATAATAATATACAATAAGTAAGTATTAATACAATAATTAATTAATGTAATAAGTAATGATTATAAATGAGTAAGTAATACAATATGGAATAATAAATAAGTAATTATTGCACTAAGTAAGTATTATAGAAAAATTTTTTTATTAACATTGTTTTCACAAGAAATGAATTCATTGGCCAATATTTATCACCTAATCTGCTCATAAAGACATTCGGCAATGTGTTGATCTGTGAGTCAGCACCTCTCATCGGAAACAACATCATTCAACGTAGATACTAATCTTTCGGACTCCACAGAACTTCCGACTAAAGATAAATATTTTTTGGCTACAAAAAACAGACAGCGTTTGCAGAAATGTTTTTTTATTAGTATTGTTTATGCAGGAAATCAATCCGTTGGCCAATATTTATCTGTTCATAAAGACTCTTTCAGTAATCCGCTAACCAACAGACGCCTTGAGGAAGCGGTTATCGGTGATTGGCCTAAGATGATGACATTCAAAGCTTTATAATTTGGTAAATTTTAGTCTAGTAGACAGGGTTGCAGTGATTTAAATCAGTTGATTAAAATCACTGATTTAAATTGTGATTTAAATCAACTGATTTTTTTTAAAAAAATCACTGATTTAAATCACTTTATTTTAAATATCAAGTTAATCTGCTTTAATGAAATAAAATTGTTCATGTATCTTTAAATAGTGATTTTAAAGTATTTTTAGATGTATATTTAAAGAAAAAATATATAGAACATAAAAAAAAAATATTGAATTGATGTAACTAGAGTACTTTCCATATCTTTATTTTTGAGAACACATGCAAATTAGATTTTAACCCTTTGCGGCGCAAGGCAATAATTTTTTGAAAATATGATGAGAAAACAACATGAATGGGTTTAGTTTATTGTCGAGACATAGAATCTACAAAAAAAGTTTTTTAAAAAAACTTACTTCATTCCGAAGGGGTCGTCCCCCTTTTGGGTTACCTCCCCATGAGAAGCCCTTAGATACAGCCACCTTGATACACTCAAAAATTATTGTTGAATCTTACAGAAAATTATAAATTAAAACTTCAAGAATAGTGGAGCAAAATTTTCGAGTTACTTTGCTAAAATTGTTAAACATCCAGAACTGAAAAATTTTTATCTCCGAGTCAAGGAATTTTCCCAAACTTTAATTCCTATTCTGAAACAAAATTTCATAAGACTGCTATATGCATTCTAAAAGGAGTACTATTAGCCCTATCCTAAACCTATCATTTTCCATTTATAGTTGAATTTAACGGTTGAGAAGCGAGTGAAACTAGGTGTGCCATTAACTGGCACACTTCGCCGCAAAGGGTTAAATAAATCTCTAATGAGCAACACAATAAAATGCAAAGTATGAGATGCTCCTTTTTTTATAAAATAAATAAATATTGTGAAAGGATCATGTTCGCAAAGAAAGAACATAGTAAAATGCAGCGAGTTTCATTTTAATACTGGAGAAAACTAAATAGTGTTGGGGACAACAAAGTTTTTATATTGCAATAATGTTCAAATGTAAGATAATTAAGTAATGCATATAAATGTTCCAAAAGAAATACAAACATCTACATAGTGCAATTTAAACTATGATCTATACTTATAAAAGGCAATGTTTGTGAGCGTGTGCGCAATGTCCAGACGAATCTATCACATTTACAGTCATGAAATTTGGCACACAGGTAGTCCTGATGGTGACTCAATGCACCTCGAAGCCTGAATTTAAAAATTTTATCTAGAAAATTTTTTATTTAATGTTTTGGGTGAAACAAATTAGGATTAGAGGAAGCTTCAAAACTTGTGTTTGTAATGAAACAAATGAACAGCTGAGTGTAAAATTCTCCAATATTCTAACACACAATAATATATCTATAGTCAAGAAATGACAATTTTTATTATATTTTTCCGTTTTTCCTTAATAAAATTATCTTATATTTCAAAAGTTTATTATTTTTATATTTTAGTTCACAAATATTTTTAAAATAGTTGTTACATTTTTGAATTAAATTTTTTTAATTTGTTTTTTTAAAGAAAGTACAGCTTAATGACTGGTATGTTATATATATATAATTCTATGACTGTAGGGCTCATTGTCTAATATACAATTGTTAAATATATATATGTAGTTTTAAAAAAAATCATTAAAATAAAAAAAAATCTTGATTTAAATCAAATAAATCGATTTTTTTGAAAAAAATCGACAACCCTGCTAGTAGAACCTAAAATCGAGTCTATCTTCTGACCCGGTTTTTGGATTTAAAAAAATAACCGGCCTAAACCGGGACAAAAAATAACCGAACAAAATGGTTAACCGAAACAAAACAAAAAATGGTTTTCGGTGTAAACCGGTAGGTTTTTTTTCCCATTCTTACTTTGTGTCATAAAAACTTAAAGCATCAAACCAAAACCACTCTTCTCTTCTGTAATATTGCTACATCTTTACAATTCTTCAATTATGGCAACACAGTTTAGTTTATGAAGTTCTGTTTTGTGAGAAGATTTCATATGCACCTCCACATGATAATTTAGACTTGGGACAATTTAATTTAGACTTTTTCAGAATTGAAAAAAAATTATTTGGTGAAATAGTTAGAGATGAGCATAAAAATGCACTCTGAAAAGTGGTGAAGTTATTAACAAAAATAATTTGGTGAGAAAGAATTTAGAAAAAAGAAGAAAAAGTTTTTATGGGGGGGGCGGGAGAAAAGAAAAGTTATGAGAATTAGCGTTGCACGATGCCTGAAAGCTTGAACTAAGAGATGGGTTGCAGGAAAAGGGGGGAGGAGTTATTGAGTTCGCAGAAAAACACATATAGTGTATTTGTAGCTAACTAAGATCAAAAGTGTAAAGCTAGCCTTTGTGTCATAAAACTTAAAGCACCAAACCAAAAGCACTCTTCTCTCCTCTAATATTGCCATGTCTTTACTATTGTTCAATTCCTTTACAAAGAGAAGAGAAAAGGCTGTTCCATGAGTGGTCCAGGAATGACAGTTCTTACCTTCATTGACTTGGGGAAAAGGAGCCAAAAGTTATTCCTTGTTTCTCTGTCAGACTCCTGTTTTACAGGATGTCTTCAGACATAATGACATGAGACACGAGTCTTGATTTAAAAGTTCAAATAATAAAATTTTCTATCTTTGAGAAGTAACTTAAATTTAAAACATTTTGCATATAATATTAAATGTGTAATAATTTTTAAAATCATTTATTTGTACTAATGTAAATTAACATTTTGTAGCATCAAGACATTGTTAGTGTTACAAGATACTCATAAAAAAAAAAAAACCTATATTTTCTGAGTAATTTTATTGTTTTGTTATTGATATTTTATATTATTGATTACTTATTTCTATTTGTATCAAAGAACATTAGAATATACCAAACAATTTATAATCCAAAAGTTTTAATCTTAAACTGATCTAACAGTTAGTATTTGATTTATTGTCTTGTATATGCAATTAAACAAATTGTGGAAATTATGAATAGAAAATTGAAAATTAAATCCCAAATTTATTAGGTTATGCTAGTTAGATAAGTTTAAAAAAAAAGGGTAGGGAAAAAATTGTACTTTATTTTGCATTACTTATTTTAGCTATATTAATTATCTTCCTTTATTTTACATATAGAGTAATTTATATAAGCAATTAATTACGACTCTGAATGCAAATTTGTATTATGCAAATATATTTTTCTAATTAGAATTTGATTGGGTTACATATTTATTTATGTATGCATTGATATATAAATCAATTAAGTCCAACTTGGAAGCATACATAAGCCAAATAAACCTGAGTTTTTTGTGAGCCAAAAAATAAATCATATATAACCATAATTAATTTCTACATAAGAAACTGAATTTTATTTTGAAAAGTAAAGAAAAAATGGCTATCCCAATGGTAAAATCAGTATATCTTTCTTAATATTTGGAATCTCTGCTATAACTTTGGAGAAAAACGGCCAACAAAATGTCAGGAACTCTGTTAATTATAACAAACTTATTTCCTTTTGTAAGAGTAAATAACTGCCTGCATAAGTAGTACTTCCAAACATAAAAATAATTTTATATGGAAATATTTCAAATCTGGTTGGCAAATATTTGTAAAATTATGTCCAGTTCAAGTTTACTGAATATTGACTTCAAACTCAAATCATACATTTTAATTACACACATGATTTGTTTCCAGTTTTATAGTTGTCTAGAAAATCAAAGAAAACCTGTCTTCCAAATATTTAAATTCCGCAAACCTTGTTATCAGTTGAATTTTAAGGATAAAATGTTTTGACACAATACAATTTCATATAATCTTTGATTCATGTTTTTTATTATTGAAAATTTTTTTAACTGACGTTCGCAGTACAATATTTCCAAAAAAAAAAAACTTTTATTACAAATTGTTAAATTGGCTCAATCTGCAAAGTTATTTGTTGTGGATAACAGCTTAATGCACTTTGAAATGTTCTTGAAACTAAATTTTAGGCAGTTTCAGGAAATGCTAGCAAATCTGAGTAAACTGAGTAAAAATATATTATTTGTATTATCTAAATTAAAGCATTGCTATTGAACATGATTGTTAATGCACATACTGATATAATGTGTGAAAAAATCATTTTTATTAATGCAACAATGATTATTTTGGTATTTCAGTTTATGTATGTTGGAAATCAAAACCAAGGGGCTAGCCAAATCCACTTTTCCATGTCTCATCAAGAAGTTATTCATCATGTTTCACCTGATGCATACACTCATGAGCAAAACTACCATTCTAATTTTCCTCCTGAGAGTTATGATTATCATTCTCAGAGTGGTTGTAAGTATGCATTCTGGATTGCAGCTGAATGTAAATTCCTTATCTTTTTATTGTTAGCACTACTGATTAATTAAGTAAGGTATTTTTTTAGTATGTATTTGAAAAATGACACGACTTCTAATTGTGAGTACCTTTGAATTATGATATTGATTTATCAAAAATCAAGTTTAATATTTTCTTGCACAGCTTTATACACCATCTATTAACATAACTAGTTATTACAATCACTGTGTTTAGCAATTTTGTTGAAAAGTTCTGAATAGTTCTTGGGAAATTTGAGGTTTGATGCATAGTATTTTCAAATTTTTGTATTTCAACTGCTCTAAATGATATTTTAGTTAATTATATTTACATTTTGAATTACTATTTGAATTTCAGTATCAGTTTCAAAATTTTTTAAAAAATAGTAAATTGCAAAATGTAAAAAATGATTTTGTAGGGAGTTTAGCATTCACCCAGATGTGTTGTTTTGTTATAATTATTTGTGTTATTTAATATCTATCTATATACTTATTAATGATTGAGCAAAAATACATTCCTGACCTGTCTATTATTATGAATTATTGTTAGATTTTAGACGTAATAAATTTATGTTCTGAAATAGATTTTTTATATCCTTCCTTTTTTTAGGGACTGATGAAAACTCTCACATTTATGCATCTCCCCATGTTCATGTTATAAGTAGTCATGTTGAAGCTACTGTGACTTCACAGACATCAAATATTGCTCAACAACCCAATACTTGGGAATCTACTAGTCATATTTATGCTACACCAGAGAATTCAGTTTCATCTTACACTTCTGGTATTCAGCAAGACACATACCAAAATGTTGCACCTCAACAACAGTATTCTGAATCTACATTTACAAGTGAAAATCAACAAGCAGCTACATACCAAAACATTGAACCTGAAAAGTATTCTCGATCTCTGTATCCCAGTGAATATCAATCTCCTCAATTTACTAATGAACTTCAAACATCATTTTCATCACAAGTGCGAAGTAATTTGCAACATGCCCAAAGTTCTTCAAGTAATCAAATGCATGCTGGTAATGAAGCACAAAATTATGCTCATAGTCCTCAGGTGGAAGGTTCTCATTCGAGCTATGCAGCCGAAATTCAGTATTCACCTGATGGATCAGTTTCGGCACAATACTCAAGTCAGAACTTAAAGGATGGAGCAACTTTTCAGTATATGTCTTCCTATGCTTCGGCAAGTGTAAAACCTCAAATAGATATCCCTGGCACGATTGCTGCTCTTAAAGCACAAGGGTATGATGAAGGTGAATTGCTGGCATTCTTTGGAGAAACTGCAAATCTTGATCCTAGTCATATTTCATATTCTGGACAGGAGGTACAAGGTACTAATTATGGATATTCTAGTCAACTGGGTTATTCCAGTTCTGAGACTGAAATGAATCAAAATTATAGACTTCAGCACTCATCTGTACCATCGCATACTGCATCTAGTTCAGAAGAAAATGCTGATTACCCACCATCATCAACTGAACAATTTTACAGTAGTTCTCAATTTCAGCAATTGTCAGCCGTTAGTGAAACTTCTCAGCGTACAGTGCCTGAAGTTGTTCAGAATAATGAAGAAGAAGGTGATGATAGTGGTGAAGTTACAGATAATGAGGCTGAAAGTGAAATTTTAGATGATAATTATTCTAAAGAGTTACCATCTTCAGTGGTTGATGAAGTGTCTAATTCTCTACATCCTGGAAAGGAAGAGAAAGCACCTTCACCCTTACCTCAAGAAGCACTACAATCACTTATGCAAAAAATAGTTGAAGAGACTTCATCATATATAAGTGAAAGTAATACTTTATCTTCATCTCCAGATATAAGTCCAGAAACTATTACTCAATCAAAAGCAACTACAGAATATCAAAGTACAGTGTATCCCGAAACTTCTCAAGATAACTTCATCAAAGATGCACAGGAAAAAATTGTCACATCAGATGATAAAGTAAACAATGAGCTTTTTACTAATGATAAATTTAAAGAGTCATCTATACCTGATTCCATAAGTTCATCAAATGTATCACCAAATAGCACAGTCGAAGAAAAGATTGAAACTATAGATATGGCAGCTGATGATTCAACATTTAGTGATACTGAAAGTGATTATGATAAAAGTGGAATTTTTTTTGACAATGTAGAAGAAATACTTCCTCCTGAAAACATTAATGAAACTGATACATCATTAGATAAAGATCAAAATAGTGATTTGGAGAAGATATTGAATATTTCTGAATTGAGTGAGGCTGAACAGAGTGGGTATTTAAATGCATACCAGATTCGTAATCTAAAAGGTGAAGAAGAGAGTAAAGATAACCTGAACCCTGAAACATTAGATGATGTTGGTGGAAATGCTTCTAGTCCAGAATTTGACTTCTATGAATATATTGAAAATACTGTTGGTGCCATTAGGTCATTTGTTGATGTCTTGTTATTGTGGGTAAGTTATTTTTCCATTAAGGTTCATATATAATAGTCTGGGAAGAAAGGGGTTAGTGGGTAAAATGCAATATTTGAAAAAAAGTATGTAAAGTTTTGTCAGTTTTATGCCAATTCCATGTAAAAAAAGCAGGTTTTAAATGCATAAACACCATCGAAATTCTCATATCACTATTGTTGAACCAATGACCCCCTTTCGTCCCAGCCAATAATTTCTTTTACAAATGAATATCTACTTTCTAATCCACTAAAGGGATGAAAAAGAATTATTTCATGACTGAATACTGTGTCCATGTGAATGAGGAGGTTTTGAAGGTATGAAGGGTGCATAGCGTCACGAAAAGTGCTTAAATTTGAAAACCATTTTTAAGCACCTTAAAAGTGTTTAGTTTTGAAAAATGATCCTTAAAAAGTACTTTAATTTTCTCGAGAAGTGCAAAGAAAACATTCTTTTTTTTTTTCTTCCCAAACGTTGAATACGATAAATTGAATGCATAGTCATAAAGCTTTGTTTATCAGATGTATCAAGAAAAGAATACTGGATGCATCAAGAAAGAAAACCGACGAAAGGGAAATTCGGGGAAGGAATCTGGGATGAGATAGATTCAGGAGAGTCGACACATGTTAAGATAATGCTTACAGTCCAGTCAACGAAGGCCCAAAATGGGGTTTGAAAAAAACATTAAATCATATAGTTTTGAAAATTGGTACACATGTTTGTGAGGGGCTCCTGATGAACCTACTAAAAGAACCCCTTTCTTGAGGGGGGAGCTCACACCGCCATCTTGGATTTCATTCCCCTTTTTGTAGTTTTTCTTGAATATCTCGAAAACTATTCAGTTTTCAAGTTACAATTGATTTAACAAATTAAAGAACATAAAATTCCCTACAAATACATGCTTTTATTTTTCTTCTAGCTTTAATAGTTTCTGAGATAATGGATCTCAATGTTTGCCGCCATCTTGGATTGCATCCTCCTTTTTTTATTCTTTTTTGAATATCTCAGAAACTATTAAATGTTCATTACATGTAATACAACAAATTAATAATTATAATTTTTCTTCTGGTTTTAATAGTTTCTGAGGTATTTAAGAAAAACTAAAAAAAGTACGAGGGATGAAATCCAAGATGGTAACAAACTTTGAAGCCCATTATCTCGGAAACTTTTAAAGCTAGAAGAAAAATAGAAGCATTTATTTGTAGGGATATCTTGCGCTCTTTAATTTGTTAAATCAATTGTAATTTGAAAACTGAATAATTTTCGTGATATTCAATAAAAACTAAAAAAGGGGGATGAAATCCAAGATGGCAGTGCGAGCTCCCTCAGTTCCGGGAACTTATAGTATGTTCATCAGGAGCCCCTCACAGACATGTGTACCAATTTTCAAAACTATATGATTTAATTTTTTTTTTCTTTCAAATCCTTCGTTAACTGGACTATTAATGACCTTTTTTCCTCTCCCTCTTTCTTCAACAATGGGCGCCACTGTTTATTGAAATACTGAAATGATTATCCCGAAGGGGCACATTAACTGGTAATTTGTTAATTTTAAGAAATGTTAAAAAACATCACAGATTTTTATTGTTAATCTTATAAAAGTTGACTTAATTTTTGGTAATGACAATTTTCATTATCATTTTTATTTTTTGTCAAACCACAAATACATCCTTTATTTTACAATAGTAGATGTTGTGCAAACACAGAAATAAATATTAAAATTTAAAAAATACATATTTAAAATTAAAAACAATTTTTTTTTTAATTTTTCAATAAAAACTATACATTATTATAAAACAGAAAACATCCTATGCTTAGAAAATATGTGGATCTCCATATGAATGCATGTGCAAGGTGCTTAATTTTTTGGGCTAAGGTGCTAAAAAAGTGCTTAATTTTTGCAACAATTTCTCACTACTCGCCCTGGTATAGAAACCATCAGAAACTTAAAATTTATTTTTGGACCACTGACCTTCTTTCAAACCTATCACTTATGATAATTTTTTTTTTTTAGGGTGGGGGTTTCTGTTTCTCTTTTTTGAAACATGTTGTTTTCCACTATGCAAATAATGTTTAGATAACATGTTTGAAATTGCAAGTGTTTTCAATTTAATTGAACTACACATGCACTCACAATCATCTTGCTAATAACTAGAGCAGATACCTAACTTGTAACTAAGAATTTTTTTTTTTTAATTCAATGGATGAGGAATGGTGTAGAGCCGGAACTGGAAACTGTTAAATTTATTCTGATGTAGAATATTATGATCAAATCTTTGCAATTAAATTATTAACTTATAAAATTCAAATATACTTTATCTCTCATACAGGGTCCTCTTTGAGTAAAAGTCCTCTTGAGAAGTCAGCATATAAGTAATGGGCCTCTTAGTTCTGGGCCCAGAAGCAGAAAGTGCTTTAAAGTGTACGTCGCAGAACAAACGCGGTCTTTGCAGAACATTTCATCCTTAAAAAAAACATGCGCACACACTAAAAAAAAGAAACATAAGTTCTGCAGAACAATCAAAACGAGGTGCTCTTTATGCCATGCCTTCACGTTTCGCGCAATGCAGCCTCCAGAGATTGGAGCAATGGCAAAAATGACTCTCCTTCATCGTGTGGCTTACAAGAAAGCCATGCCTTCATTAGGGTTGACGTCACTGGGGATGAAGATCTGAAACAGACATGTTGAAAGCTGCGCGTACAAGAATGTACTGGAACTACAGAGTTCTTGGAATACGAATAGGGCTCATTTACATAACTGGACCAGCTTTGGGCACACATATCTATTTTGCATTTTACTGTGCTCCACCAAATTTGGACAAACTGCTCTCAGAACATTTCCAACTGTGAGGTTAAGTGGCAGAACACTGGATATAAATCTGCTCCTGGGGTTCTTGGGTGTCTTATTTAGAGGCTGAACTAGTTAATGGTCCTTTCCCTGATTAAATCTTATGTCTTTTTAACAGGAGGTTTTTTGCATGGGGAGGAGCATCTGAATATGACCTATTTTGCACTAAGCACAGATTTAGTTTGATGCTTAGTGTCTTGTCCTATCAAACTGGATTGTATAGGGAAATGCAGATTCAGGAACTATTTTCCTTTTTAAGATCATCAGTCTGATGGACACAATGTATATTCATTTTGCAAAATGATACTGGCATATTTAATTATGAAATAATGAGATTAAGATATAGTTTATATTATTGATGTTCTTATTTAAATGATAATTTAAAATTATAATGAAATGGTTATATTTGCATCTGAAGATTTTTGTACATCAATAAATATAAATTTTTTGACGTGAAAAGGTAAGATGCTCTCTTCAGATATATCTTAATGTGTCTTTTAGATTGAAAATATATTAAACTGGTCTTACTTTAGGTAAAATATGTTTTTCAGAGATTTTCATTTCAGTTTTTATTGTAAATTTCTTTGATTTATGAAAGTCTTGTTAATTTGGATAATATGTTTTAGATTCCAGAACCTCTTTATTCAACTATTATGGAGCTTGAAGGTAAAGGCATCTCTCCTAGGGTTCCTGTTTTTACTGCACTAAGTGCCGTGCCTTGTTTATTATTGATTATTGCACTTGTTTATGTAAGGGTAAGTAGAGTTACTGTAAAATTATTTACTAGTTAGTAGTTATTTTAAAATCATTTACTAAACAATATATTTTTGTAATATTTTAAAACGATAAAACCTAAGCTTTATCTTTTAATAACATTTTAATATGAAAAAACTTAAACTTTATCATTTAATAGCATTTTAATGAAACCTTTTTTGAAGTAAACCTTTACAGCAAAAGTAGCAAGTAAAAAAAAGGCAATGTGTATCTAAGTAATAACAGTGAAAAGAGAGGAGGATTGTAGTATAAAGGAAGAGAAATACCAAAAATGATTGTCCATTAGTGAATGAGAGCCAGTTAGACATATATCATGTGAATATAAGAATTTATGCAGGTGTATGCAATATGTATACAGCAGCAGGACAAGACCATGATTGTGTGCATTTTATTTAATATACTGCTTATTTGTTCTTTCTATGAGTGGGTGAAATAAATTATTTTTGTCAAAACATCTGTTAAATATCACCACACAAAAGTAGAAAAGGCATTATTGCATTCTTACACCGGACACTATTACTATATTCAACAGTCCTTGTAATTCTTGGTCTAAATTTTGAATGAAAAAGAATTAAATTTTTGAGAATATTTCAGTGTTAATTTTGCATTGAAACCATCAAACCATTGTTGAATTTTTTTAAAGGAAATATTTGATTTGATCATCAATAACCAGATGTGGAAGAACAACTGAAATACAGTTGTTCTATGTACAATTGAAATTTTCTAAGTGCATTCTGTTGATACCAGAATTTTGATATTTCTCTTTTGTTGCCTTAAGCTACACTTGTAAATAATAGTAAAATAAAATACTAATAAATTATGTTCAAATGCTGAATTTTATTTATTTTTGTTACCATATTTAGCCTATAATAAACTGAGGCCAACAATTTTGTTATGAAAATCATTAAAAAATTAATAAAATCTAAATTAAGAAATCCTTATATGTTGAATAAAACAAATGCATCATTTCTGACAGAATCTGCAATAGAAGTTTCACTTCAGTTGTGTCCTTGTAGAGAGTAATGCACATACTGATTTTATCATAAATTTTTGATATATCATACTTGTTTTTATTTTTTAATTATTTGAATTATTGTAAAATATTTTGGGTAAGAAAATATTGTATTGTTTTTGATAATTTCAATATTTCTACATATAGGAAAGGTCAAAGGAAGAAAAATTAATTGGTAAGTTCTAATTACCTTCATTTTTATAGATTTATGTGAAATTCTGTATATTAGTAGAAGTTCTACATTTATTTTATTTCAGAAATATTTATTAGTTTATTATCAATGTTTGAAAGTAGATAAAAAAATTATACACTTCCATCCTATTTTAATGTTTCATTGATGTTTTGTTACTGTTCAATAATTTTGTTGTTATCCATGGAATCATTCAAGAAGAACTTAATTATTTTGATTTCTTCTATAGAAAGTAGTAATTCCAGATAATGAATAACATATCTGGAATTAATTTTTTAGTTCTAAGACTGAGTTGCAAAACATATATCTATGACTTTTATTAAAGAAATTATTCCGTATTTTTGAATTTGAATGGCAGAAAGAGAAAAAATATTGTATCTGAAAGAGGAAAAAAAAAACAATTTTGCCTTGAAAATCATGCTTTGGAATTTTACAAAGAAAATTCAGAAGTATTTCATTTTTTTACCATTTTCTGTACTTCTGGGATGTCAAAAAAATATGACTGAATAAATACATTACAATAATGCAAAAGTATGGTTTTTTTAAAACATGAGGTCTAGTTTATTTTTCCAAATAAATGGAAGTGATTTGTGTTCCATATTTATTTGTGCTAATGCCATGTAAAATGTATGCCATAAAATGATTAGCTGACAGCCATTTAACTATGTATAAAATGCAGCTGTTTTTATACTCGGTGTTGTAGCTCTGGGTTTAACGAACAAATCAGATATATAGATTAAACCCTCTGTAACGGTAAATCTCAGTTGTAGTTGAAATATATGTATTGTTGATGCACTATTGTCAGTTTGGAGTTCATCTCCGTTTGATTGCTTCAGTGCCTACAATTTAATTAACTTGAAAATGATTTTTTGCATCATTTTACTATTTTCTTTCTTCACAGTTGCTCGTTTTAAAATTGAATTATTGTAGATATAATTACATTGGAATTAAATGTTATACTGACATCCTTATAGAATAACTTTTGTGACTGATCACAAATATATCAAGCATAGTGTCAGATGGCTCAGTATTGTTTAAGAACAAATGTGTAGTTTGTAAATCTGTGAAATTTTACCTTGCTCGTGTGTGATTATAATAGTCTGAAATCCATGCTAAAGTGAATTGATGAAAAACAGAATTTTCTTCTGTCATTGTGTTTTGAAGCGCTGGTTTTAATAATGTATCTAAAAGTATATTGGTTACATTTTGATTTTTAAGTACAGCCTTTCTTTTGTTTTTGCAGCGGAAAAAGCAGGTAATATTTCTGTCATGGTAATTTTTATACCCCAAATCATGGATTTGAATGAGTCTCTAGATAGACGATTAAATGTAAAATTAACAAGACTTTGAGTTGCTCATACTTATTTGATGCATAAGCAGGTGAATGCCTTGCATGCAATAACAAATGAGTTAATGGTAATGCACATTCCCATTTAAATTATTTCAATTCCTTGAGATATTGGTTTTATGAATCTTGTTTAATTCTGAAATATGTTTTAAAAATTTCCATCAATTTTTAATTTTCGTAAATTAAAATATGATTTCCTGATAAATAAATAACTCTCTGTTATATATTTTTTAAAAAGTAACATTTTTTTTTTCATCCAAATGTTTTGTGCTGAAGTGACCTACCACCTAATCTTTTAAATCTCCCCATTGAGTTACAAGCATTGTATTGTCTAAGTTATTTATTAAAAGTGTTTTGTTTTATATTTTAAGCATTTTTTAAAGTATTCAGTTTCATGTTATATTTATTTTCAGCACTACTTGCTTCTGCTGAAAAAAATGTTTATACCCTTTCTGCAGAGAAAAGTGTTTTAGAAGAAAAATTGGAAAAAACGGAATCTGAGGTAAATATAATATAATATTAATTTGTATAAACTTTCTCTAAAGAAAAATTTCTTATGTAATAACTTGATGTGTTGAACAGAGAAAATGTGGTTTTATTGATAGACTTAACTTTTCTGCTTTGGGGCTAAGAGGCATATTCATGATTTCATTTTTTAAAAAATACTCTCTGTATAATATCTGCCAAAAGTACACTCTTCAGGAAAAGAAAAACTTGTATTGATATTTGATACTTTTCCTTTAGTCTGACCATAGTGCAAGATAAATGTGATAGGTGTGTCACTTTTCTGTTTTCAAGAGCTACCAAAATGAGGGTCAAATATGCCAAGTACAACAACCTTTCAGAGTGAAATGTTTGACTGTAGCATAAGGCTTCTGTGCTTTGTAAATTAGTGTATATTTTGGCCACTAGTATAGTAGCTGGTTTTGGGCTAATGAGAAAAGTACCAAATATTTTAATACTAAATTTATTGAGACATCAGGAGATTAATAATCTTTGGCCTCTACAATTACTAGAGTTACTAAAGAAATGATGACCAGTAGATTACAGACATTACATCTTCGAGACTTGATATTCTCTAGTGTGAAATATTGCATTAAAATATACTTATGCTCTTTAATCAATAACCATACCTCCATCACTTTGTCTCTCTTGCTGGTAATGCTAATTGTTACCACTACTACAAGAGTAATATCATTTATTGAAAAATCATGCTATTTTTTGTGAAGTGTGTACACATTTTTTCTAGACTTGATATAGATAACTTAATTTCCTTACAAACCCTGGGGAAATCAAGCTTTATTTCATTGAAAAATTGCTTTTAAGGACTTGATAATACAGTAGGACCCCGGTAATCCGGACGAATTCAGGCACATGGACGTCCGGATTAGCGGGATTTCCGGATTGGAGAGGTTTTTAAAAAATAACGTAAAACACTTTTTCAAAAATTGTATGTATAGGTACTATGATATATCTGTATGAACTAACATTGTATGATTAAATTGAATGGACATGATACATGTACATACATAATTACTACATATGTAAGTGAATGAACAATAATTCACTGTATAGTGATTATTGTTCATTCACTGTCCAAAAAAGTCAGTTATTATTATTATTATTATTTTTTTGCGCTCGGCCGTTCCAATTTTTAATTCAAATGCGCGGTCTCTTAAACGTCTGAGGAGCATAATTTCGTGTGCTTCAAAATTTTGCTCTTCAGCCCACTGTAATGAAGTGATGAGTGCCGACATAGCCTCAGAATGAGAAATTTTGATGGGGTTTACAGGGGTGACGTCGCCGTCATCATCTTCTTCTGCTGTTACCGTCCTGATAATTTCGTCCTCTGTTAAAATTTCATTTCGAGCCAAATTGTCGTCAGCCTCAGTAGCCCATTGGAGGGCTTCAGTATTAGACATCGGGTTCATGTTTTGTAATTGGTTAATGAGTGATGCAAGCTGAATTTCTTCAGTTTGCACATTTTCTTCAACTTCAGAATCAATAAAATTGGGAAGCAAATTTTTCCACGACTTGTTGATCAGCAATGTAGACACAGGTGCCCAACAGTTAGCAAGATTGAACACAACATCTTTTACATTTACATTTTTCAGTGTTATTATCAAGTTTTCATTGTGCACAGGATCATTGAGAATGTTCGTAAGAAGCAACTTGTGATATCCCAATTTGATATTTTGAATAACATTCTGATCCATCGGTTGGATCAGCGCAGGATGCAGGTTTGCATCATTCTCCATGGACCATCCGGATTACTGGGGTTCTACTGTAGTCTAAAAAAATCTGAAATATTTAATTATGAAAACAATGGTCATCCTTGTATTATAAGAGGAGGAAAGAAAAATTTATCATACCAATTATTATTGAAGCTTGGTTAACTGATTTACTTCTACACTTCTGTAACTATTTTAAAACATTAAATTTTTCACTGAAAATTATATATATATGTATATAGTTTAAACAATTTTTTTAATAAATATGCTTGCAAAGCATAAAGAAAACATATAAAATACTAAATCACTTTGGAATTGAGTTCAGTTATTAATATATAAAAGCAGACAATCATATAATAACCATATAATTCTTTTCTTCTTTCTTAGAAATAATATTCTTTAGTAACTATTTGCCGTTAAATTTAATATTTTCAGTTGAGCTTCACCTTAAAAAGTAGTGAATGAATGTCGTTGAATATTAAATTATTTTTTCAAATTAATATAACTGTCCCATATAAAATACATAGTTATGGAGACAGTAATAAAACTTTGGCAATTTGATGATAATTTTTAGTTTCGTCATATAAAAATAAGATAAAACTAGAAGTTTTATTTTGTAACGGGAAGTATTTTTTATCCACACTCTGAATTTCATCTCTTTGCTTAGCTTGAATCGTGCAAAACTACTTTAGCAAGTGAAAGAAAATTTTATGATGATTTAAAAGCAGAAGTTGTGAATTTGAATCAAGAGCTTGAGGTAGTGTGTATTATTTTTGTTTGATTGATTTATAAAAAATTGTAATTTGAATTGAATAATTATTTATATAAATAGTTAAATTTTTGTTGAAAATTGTGATTTTATTTTATACTTCCCCTTTAATTTTTTTTTTTCCCTTTGTATCTCTTTGTGTTTCATTTTTCTATCAGTATCTTAAAATTTTGTTCTTCTTAAAAAGATTTTTTTTTTTTATGTAAGGTGACTAATTTCAAATTTATATAAGTAATTGTTTAAATATTTTTCAAAAACTATTACAGAAATTTTGTAATGTTAAGCTGTGCATTTCATTTCATTTCCCCATTTAATCCTATTAGCCCAGAATTCTTTCTTATTGAAACTTTTTTTTCTCTACTGCAAAATATTTTTTTCTAACTCCCATAATAATTCTTCTACAAAATTTAAATAAGATTTGACTACAGACAGAAAAATCAGAGCTTTGTTGTAATCTTTATAAAGAGAAACTATGAAAGAAAATTTTATAAATTATAATTCTGCAAGTGTTAAGATGGGAGTTGCCACCAGCAGGCTGAATGGGGTGAAATTTCTTTACTTTTTCATATTTTGTGTATGTTGTAATGTTTTGGTTGTATGGAACATCATTTGATTTATGTCCTTAACTATGAGCATAACATTAAGAATTCTTTTTGAGTTCTAAAAAGAGAACACATGCAACTGAACAGGAGGCATGTTAGCTGCATATTTATGAAAACATAAATATTTTTGTCTTTCCTTGAATTCATGAAATAAAATTAAATTTGGGCTGAAAGGATTAAACCTTTTTTTTTAAAAAATTGTGTATTTGCTTTCTGTTGCTTTGTATTTTTCTTCCTTTTCTGATATTTAAATTTCATTCCTCTTCTCAATTATATATGTCTGTATTGTTTTGACCATGCATTGATTGATCTTGCATACATTGTTGAAAATTAATGTGTGTGTTTTTTCAATATTATTGTGAAAAAATTGTTGCATCTCTTCTCTACCTCAAATTTTGTTTTAATTTTACAGAAGAGTAATCTTGAATTAGGAAGTAAAATGAAGGTGACTGAAGTCACCAAAAAGCATAATTTTTTCCTTCTTAAAGAGAATTTTTTTTTTTTTTTTTGCCTCTTATTTTAAGTTTAAATTCAAATATGGTCACTTCGTGTATTGTTTGATATAGTATAATTTTCAAAACCATCCTTTTTGCAATATATTTTTTAAATCATGTTTTCTTTACAATTTTTTTTAATCCTACAGAAAAGTAATCTTGAATTAGAAAGTAGAGTGGAGGAAATAGAAGCATTTAAAGAGCAGGAAAAGGAGTTTGCTAAATTAATAGCTGATCATGAAAAAGCTCATTTAGAACTTGTGGAAGAAGTAAGTTGTTTTTACTTTCTATTTAATAATTTTTTTTTCAAATATCATACTTTTTAAAACATATGTGTGTATAATATTCAGGTAGAGGGCAATTGTAATTAAAAATGGTAAATGAAACTGCATTTATAAAAGTTATTTAAAAAGTGAGAGAGAAAAGCAGAATATCTCTTCTTCATTAATTATTCTTGAATATAAATAAAAATCAATGTACCCATTTCCTTTCTTAAATAAAGCAATTGAATTTAAAGAACATATAACTGCATTATAGGAATGAGGGAAATTTAATTTTTTTGTGTTAGAAGTATTTATTTAAATGAAAATATTTGAAACACTTTCTATTTAAAGTTTATTTTTTTATCTCTAGAAATTCATAACTTAAAAATGCATTTGAATATATCCATGAATAAGTCTGATAAGCTATTATCTCTTCCATTAAAACAATCTTTCTTTTTTTATGAAATTACTCTGTAGTAGCATAATGCTTTCATTCTAATCTATTCATTTGTAAAATATCTGAAATGTTAATAGGTTTTTTAATTATACATACACCTGTCTACAATAGAAAATTCTTATTTTTTTTTTAAATTTATATTGCTTGTGAATAATATAATTTATTTAATATGTTTTCCATTTTCTGTTATCTTTTCTTTTATTGAATATCTTTATCACTCATGAGTCATTAGTGCTTACTTTTTTTTCTTTTTAGAAAAATCAATTGAATAATCAATTAAGTTGTCAGGATGAAACAATATGTCAGTTAAATGATCAATTACAAGAAGTAAGTAACATCATTATACTTTATCTTTTCCTTTCAGTAAACCATAAATTAATTATAAAACCAGAATAATTTGTAGAATAGTTAGTTTCTGTATTGTTTTGTAGAAAGATAAAGAAATTAAGGAACTCCAGGAAGAGAAACTACAATACTCCAAGGCCAATGAAGTGTATGAAGAGAAGTTAACTCAGTTACAACAGAATTGTAATCAGTTGCTAAAAGAAGCAGAAATTTGGAATTTAAGGTAAGTGTTAATATTTTTTTAAGCTGAAAGCCCCATTTGTATAAAATAAATTAGGTAATTGTATTATATTTTCAAAATTCTGTACTTTTAATTTAATTATTTTACTTGACTGCTAAGAAATTACCATCATGAAATCTGTTACTTTTAAAATTTCATTTCAGATTTTGATTTTATTCTTTGTTATTTTTTTAGGGTTAATGAGTTAAATACAAAGTTAAGTGAAGAAACACAGGAAAAGCAACAATTGGAAGAATCTTTAAAAACAAAAGACAGTGAAATTGAAGTAAGTTTTCATGTATAAAAATAATTTTTTTCATTAGAAAAGCTATCACAGTGGTTGTGTCTGGGTTATAAGAATTCCATTTGCTCAAATTCTATATTAGGCAAAAAGCTGTGGATCTGAAATTTTTTTAAAGATCAGACTTTTAATCTAATCAGATTTTTTTTAAGGAGTAATAGATATTAATCTGTGCCAATGAAGAAAGGAATCTTGTCATCTGACCAAGGATTCAGAATAAGTCTATTTCTTATAGCCTTTGTATAGCTTCTAAACAGAATTTTTATCTTGATTGAAAGTTTCCTTCTCATTCAATATTTTGGACTATGTTACAGTTAGGACTTCGTTCTGTTATGGATTTCATTTACGTTCAGTACTTATGAATGCTCTCCAAAATAATTGCAAAAATAAACTATTTGATTAATTTAATTTTTTTTTTTTTACTTTCGTTGTTTTTTGTATTTTTTAATCATAATTTGAATCTTTTATATGTTCCATAGTCTCTAACATTCTTGATGGAGTCTTTTAAATCTTTTGAAGAACTAGAAGATACTGATAGTGATGAATACAAATGTAAGTTTCCATATTTTTTTTTTTTTTTTTTTTCAATATTTGCTATTTTCCACTTTTTTTTACTTTCTCTTACATGAAGTTTACAAAGAGAAAAACTACTGCAATTTTGTGAATTTTCTTTAATTTAGCCTAAAGAACTTTGTTTATTATTAATTTGTTATATTATAATAATTATGAATATTATAAAGTGAGTGATTTATTTAATGTTGCTTTCATCAACTTTTTTCTTAGTAATGATATATTGCTAAGCAATATTATGAATTTAATAATAAATTTTAGAATTATTTATGTTGGTGATTACTTTTTATCTAAAAAATCAAGTGAATATTTTAAGTGCTTTTAAAATATGAATGAAGTAATAATTTTCAATACTAAACTTTTAATTAGCATTACCAGATAAAAATACCCTTTGATTAAGAATATTAAATTTGTTACAAAATGGTTTAAATGTATTAGTTTTGATAATATATAAATACTGTAAATTGATTTTATTTGTACATTATGTTAATAATCTAATTGTAATTAAAATTATCAAATTTGTTTTATTTGCTTTTAGTCTGGAATTTATTAGTTTATCTGTTGTAATTCATATTTTTACTTTATGAGTTTTATATGAAATATTAATGAAAAAGGCAGTTACCTTTTTCCTATAAATGAAATTTTAATCTTTTAAAATAGAATTCATTCTTTTGAAAATCTGAATAAACTTTAATTTTCTGTATTTAATTTTATAGCAAAAAAAGATAAACTACAAGGTCTTTTAAAGTCTGCTAATGTGAGTATTGTTGTATTAATTGAGATTTTTTGTTAATTGTTTACGTATAAAAACTTACTCCCTTTTAATGGTTAAAAATAAAATGTTCATGCATTATTTTATAAGCAATAAGTTTTTTTTTTTTTTAAAGTCAAATTTACAGCATATAAATTGAAAAAAGCTGGGAAAATTTTTCATGGTCAGTGTCTTTGTATTTTAAAACATGATTTTCATGCAAGTAATTTTTGGATAGTTTTGATATAAGCAAAATGTCTACTGGTTTCAAAATCGCAAAAAAAAAAAAATAAATAAATAAATAAAACAACCTTAGCTTTGAATTTGGTAGTAAAACTTACAAAAAAGAGTCTCAGACTTCCATTTAAGGTAAAAAATTTTCTGATTCTTAAAGAATTCTCTTAGAAGTTCAGGTTGAAAAGAAAGTTTTCTGGATGGAATTGTTGTTTGAAGATGTCAAATTGAGAAGAAATGTTAGTATTTTATTAAATTGTGAAGCTTATCTCATACCTGTCTGAAGTAGTCATCGTATTAAATGCTTGAATCTTGGCAAAATCTCTGGACATGTTTTCTTCATGATAAGAATGGACTTTCTTGGTCATGATAGGAAATCTCTTTCTGTTGGTTTGGAGTAGAAATTGTTCTATTCCTTTAAATTTTTTTATGTATCAGAATTGGTCAAAAAAATTAATATGTCAGTGTACTACAACATGAGTTTTGATTCTTTTTATCATAAAAATTTCGAAATATGCCTTGAACTTAGAGCTGCTAGGAATTTTTAGAACAGAACTGGAGAATAGTTTTCTGTTTTCATGAACAAATATCTTTAGCTCCAAGAATTGATATTCTTGTACAACATATTGTTGTTTTCCCAAAAAAATTGCAGGATTTTTAGTTTTTCAATTAAAAAATTAAATAATTTATCTTAAAATTCTGATAATACTTACATTTTTCTTACAAATTCTTAAGTACCTTACTTCTAGAGCTTAAAAGTGTTACAAAAATGAAGTCGTGCCATTCCCCCACATTGAACTGATAAAGAAAATAACCGAGTTCATTATTTTAAAGTAATACCTTGGAGAAATTCGTGTTAAAGTGTATATTGCTAAATAAGTGCATTAAATTTGTAACATTGTATACCTTGCTTCATTATTTGCTTCCCTTCTGATATAAATATCAAAAAGGGAAATATTCCTTATTAGCTTCTTTGATGTTTTATGGGAGATTTCAACCATTAGAAGATATTGCGAAATGCATAATGTTTTAAATATGTAACCTTTTGATTTTGTGTAAAACATACGAAACTTTGAAACAAGTTAAGAAAAATTAATGAAACCCTAGATGTTGCTGTTAATAGCCCATAACACATTCTTTTTTCTCTTTAGATATCAATAAGTCTTCAAAGGCAGGAAGATGAAAACAAACTTGTAATGCAGAAATTAGCAGAAGAAAAAAGTAAAATTTTAGACATGGAAGGTACTTTAAAAAATTTTTTACATCAAAATATTTTTTGATTATTAACTCATAAAAGTTTGAATTATGAGATAGGTATCTATTTGGTATAATTCAGCTCACTGTTCTATATCAATTTTCTTATGTTAAAATTGACTTCAAACACAAAAGATGTCTATAAATAAATTTTAAAGGAAGGTTTCTTTATCTTTATTTGCATCCTTAATTGTTTAATTGAATAAAATAAGTTGCTCTAACAAATTTTCTAATTCAAGGGGAGAGATGTTTGAAATATCAACAAAATTTTACAATGTTTTCGTTTTAAAAACTTTTTTTAAAAATTTCTTATTTTGTCATCATCATTGCTTTTATCAGTTTCTATTGACTAGAATGTAAAACATTGTTATGCATTTCTTTTTATTTATTTTTTAAATATTTGAGCCCAATGTGTTATTTTAGAATCGAACTTAATCAAACAGCCTAATAAATAATATATTTTTTTCTAATTTGAAAATCTAAAGTACATTAGCCTGGCATGTGTTATTTCTAACATTCCAGAAATGTTTTCTCAATATGTTTATTTTATTAAAATCGATTCCATTCATTTGAATCAAGCAGTTTCTAGCACTTTGCTTTGTATTTAAAGATTTTTTCATCTTTTTAATGAAACTGAAAGTGTTATAAATTAAGCTCAGTTTAGCATCTTATTATTATAAAAACAAGATGAGTTTTGTAATGATATTTTTATAGTTATCAATTTATGATACTTTGACTAGTGTATCATTTAATAATGATCATAAATGAATTAAAATATTGTCATTAAATGTGATTTTTGTCCTTGATTGAGATAGGAGTTGAATAAAAATTTTAATATGTGACGATGGATTTAATTATTTAGATTAAGTTGTTGATGCCCATCCCCTTAGCATGCAATCTGTTTTAGTGCTCCTAGCGCAGGAGCTATATTATTTGTTATTATTATGCATAGATTTATAATATAATTTTTCTATATTTAAAATCTTTTTTTTTCTTTTTATTCCTGATTATTGTAGTGGAACTACTTGAAGCAAAATCTGAAATTGATAAATTAAAACTTAGTTATAATCAAGCATTACAGGACAAAACAGAAGCCCAGACAAAATTAGAAGTTTTAACAAATTACTTTAAGGATAAGGAAATTCAACTTCAAAAGTAAGTGACATTTTCTTTGTAAATTGTATTCTTTACCCCCCCCCCCTTACTCTAGTTTGCATAATGTGGGAAGACAGCTTTAAAATTCTTATTTTGTTATTGGCATTGTAATTATGCTCACTTTACTATTTTTGAATTACTCTGTAAATATTTGATATGTATTTAAGCTTTAGTAAAAATTTTATAGCAATATTTTATACAGTAGTTGTTTACCACCTGATTTAAAAGTACTGGGTATGCATGATCGATTTAATTCAGAATTCATTCTAGTGCTTTATTGAAATTTCTTCATAAATTTTTATGCATGATTCACTTCTCCTTAAATCAATCATTACTTCATTTTATGTATAAAACTATATGGACAAAAGTATCTGCACACTTTCAGATTTTCACATTTTTTTTAGAATTTCTCCGGAAAGGATTAACTCGCTGCCCTTAAATTTCGACCATGTTAAGAATAAACTGCAACTCACATTTTACATTGAAGATTTGGTCCTGAGGGCAATTAGGGTACCGTCTACAAACTGATGACAAAAACTTTTTTGGCCCACACCGTTCACAGAATACTGATAACAAGATGAAACTTTCAGAAATGGTTATGTTTAATGTGCATAATATTTACAGGAATTTTCGTAAACTCAGCACAAATATTTGGGAAGATATAAAGGTTTTCTTAAAAAATCCCAAATTTTCCTGCCTGTTTTTTTCTTATTACGTGCAGAGTTTTCTGTTATATTATAGGAAACTTACAGAAAAAATGACAATATATTACTGAAGCGTTGTGTAAAAATTTGGGGGGAAATTTTCAATATAACAGGAAATATGAGCATTTTTAGTAAATTTTGTACTGTGCTTGCGCGAAACATAGTATAATTTTTCTTTTACAACTTTAAAGCCAGATAAATAGGGCAACTTATATAAAAAATTTAGTTCAATTTCAATAATATTAAGAAAGATATCAACATTACAACGAGCAGAATTTCAGCTCCTATCGAAGAGAAACTAAAAGATGAGGGGTTGCACACAAATTGATATTTTTTCTTTTATCTTTGAATAGTTATATTGAATTGTATAGTGGTTAGAATTTGCTAAATACCCATGAACACTTATCAATTAGGTGCATAACTTAAATTCCAGCTAATTAGACACTATAAATAACAAAAAATTTATTACTTTAATCATATTATTTACATGATTATTAACAAGTTACATATTGTTACAATTTCACGGCCAAACAATATTTTTAAATTAATTTCTTTTATGGCCAAACGATTTTTTTATCCAATTAATTTCTTTTCTTAAAATATTTTAATAATTCTACAAATATATTTTTTATTCGTTACAAATATTACAAGTGTTCATGAGTATTTAGCAAATTTCTAGCCACTATACAATTCAGTATAACTATTCAAAGATATAAGTTTAAAAAATATCAATTTGTGTACAATCCCTCATCTTTTAGCTTCTCTTCGATAGCTAAAATTCTGCTAGTTGTAATGCTGATATCTTTCTTAATACTGTTGATATTAAACTTATTTTTTTATATAAGTTGCCCTATATATCTGGCTTTAAAGTTGTAAAAGAAAAATTATACTATGTTTCGCGCAAGCACAGTACAAAATTATTTAATAAAAATGCTCATATTTCCTGTTATATTGAAATTTTTTTCCCAAATTTTTACACAATGCTTCTGTAGTATATTGTCATTTTTTCTGTAAGTTTCGTATAATACAGTCAAACTTTGGTATCTTGAAACCCGTGATATCTCGGAAAAAAAATGGGGAACTTCAGCATTTTTTAAAAGCATGTGAAAGTCATCCGCATTTGTAGAATAAATCATTCTAATTTCAAATATGCAAGTGAAATTTTACATAAAAATTTATTTATTTAAATATTGAGAGCGAAAGATGCACTGAAATAGCAGGAATCGTGATGCAATCCGAAACGCACTCTCATTGGCCGAGTAGATTTTGGCGTCAAAGTTTCCTTCCTTTGCATACTTCTCTTTCGCTACTTTTGTGCCCTGCTTTGAATTAAGGTGTTTGTACCAGCTAACATTTTAAAAGTGAAGTTTTTGGCTTTTCTACTATTCAATGTTCAATTTCACAATTGATATGGTTTTGTACAAGCTAAATCGGATAATTTGCCAAGGATTGTTTCTACAATGATGGCAATGTATTTCACGAAAAATTCCGATTTTATGATGGCTGAGATACAAGGAATAAAAGCACAACGGTAAAAATTCTCCTTTTTTTGTCTTATAATCTTCCTCAATGAAACAACATAAAGCAAAAAATAAAATAAAATGTTGAACTTGGCTAAAAAAAATCCCTGTCATAACTCAGAATCCAAACAGTATCCTATGGTGTGTATACTAATTTGTTGATAGACAAAGTGCTTAAAAATAAAAAGAAAAGAATAAAAAACAGAACCGATGAAACAAAATTAATTCTTGTTTGACTTCTTTTTAATGTTAACCGATTTTGGCATAAAAAAAAGAAAGGAAATCTTTAAACTCCCATAAAAAAATCCACTGAAAATGAAGAAATAAATTAATTCTAGTAATGCCATTAAATCATCACTATCCCCGTGTGGATGAATCAGCATAAATAAAATAAAAAGCAGGAAACCGCTAAAGGCCAGCTACGTTTCCATGTATGTGTCCGAGCTTAACTTTTCATGTGAAAAAAATAAAAATAAACTTTTAAAAAATTAAACAACACCGTGGTTTGAAAAGTATAAAATATTTTTCTTTTTAAAATCGGTACCAAAATTGAAACAATATTAAATCTATTTATAAACCTTAATCAACAGCAGAACCTTAAAACTACATGTAGCTACCACGTAATCTTTCAATACGAGCTCATACAGGTACTTATGCTTTTAACCTCATCTTATATCAAAAACAGAACAAATATGAAATTCGAGGCTCTTCTTTACAGTACTTCCTGAAATTGTTATGGGGTATCAATGGTTTTATAAAATGTAAATTCCGTGTAATCAAAAAAGGGGAATAATAGAGGGAAAAAAACAAATTAAATTTAACTATTTGCTTTAAAATATCCATTTCTTTTTTCCTGCTAACCTCACCTTATATTTCTTTAACTAACTTTTTGAAGACAAATTTTGATTTTAATACATTTATGGAATATAAAGGATTTATTTTGCATCAAAAATTAATTCTGCAAATTGTTGAACTACGAATGAAAACGAATTTCATTATCAAAAAAGTCATGAATTTAAACTAATTTTTAAGATATTCTTATTAATTTTCAATAGTACTGTAATTTTTTAAAAAATATAAGAAACAATCGAATGTCCATTGAAAAAATTTATGCAATAAAATAATAAAAGCAAGTTTTTTTAAAAAAAAAAAAGATTCTTAAAGAAGGTGGGATCTTCTATATTTTTACCTTTGAGGGACTAGCCCCTAAAGCTAAAAAAAAACTAATCAAATTTAACTATTTGCTTTAAAATATCTTTTTTTTTTTTTTTTTTGCCGCTAACCTCACCTTTTACTTCTTTTAAAAACAAAAAAGATATTGAATTCTGAATTTACTGTGCTTCATGATATACAATTTTAATAGATAATATAGATTAATAACTCACATCAAAATGATCTCCACAGACATGACGAATGCTGCTTGCTGATAATTCCGG
>BGPR01007197.1:60101-73171 GCA_013235015.1 Araneus ventricosus | reverse complement strand
AATGATTATCGCACCACTGTTGTTGTGCCACCAAGGAAACCGGGAAAATAATTACTTATAAGGCCACTGGATGGTTAACTACTTTTGTTCCACCAAGGCAATTGGAAGAATAATTAATTATACGGCTATGTGGTCGTCAAAAATTCGCACCGTCATTGTTATGAAGCCAAAGGAACAGGGAAATCAATTACTTATACGGCATCTTCCCATCATCCTACTCTAGGTATCCCCCAGCATAGTATGCGTTCCTGAGAAGCATTAACCCACCGTCGACCACGATGAGTTCGTGAATGAGAAGCCACTGGATAAGTAGACTGGGTTTCCTTCGCCTGGTGCGTACACCATGGAAAGGTATTATGATGTGGGATCGATTTACTTCCATACCAATGACGGAAAGTACCTCCTGGGAAGGGGGTTGGCCCGTGGCCGGTTATGGTTATATTAGGACTTAATTCTGAGTTTTCCTATTAACGTCAAGAAGACTATAATTCAGATTTCCCTGAACGCTATAACAGAGAGGGCGTAATTCGAGATTCCACTAAGAAGCATTTCCATCACATTTCCATATTTCGCTATTCATATAGGTTAATCTGGAGTCTACGGTGTCAAATTACTTCGTTCCTCTTAGGATCACCAAAACATTGCCGCCAAGAACGGAGATGAGAGAACATTTGTTTTGGCTGCTCAATGATGTTTTTAACGAGTGACATGCTCGTATGCAGGGAAATTAATCTTTTCATCGGTGTTCTGCACATAACGCTATATTGCGCCTCTTTTCGATTGGACTTTTTTTTCATCTCTTCGATGTGATTGGTCGATTCATTGGAATTTCAGTAAAAATTCATTTGGAATTCTTCGGTTTGAATATCGGTTCAGTACTATGTATGCTATTCTGTGCGTTTCGTTTCTCAATGAATAAGCGAAGCTACGAGTATTCCGCTATGATGAAAGCTAAGCCCCTGATGTTTTTCTTAAGTTAAAAAGTTTTCCCGATATAAGCTTAAAATGCCGCAGGCATTGCGTGCGGAAATTCTTGTATTCGGAATTTTTTAAAACCCTAGATCCATAACATTCAATGAAAAAGCGTAGCTACTAGTTTCCTGCTATGCTGAAAGCGAAGCCGCTGATGTTTCTTTAAGTTAAAAAATTTGCCCGGTACGCAGGCATTGCGTGCTCAATCCCTCCTTTTCAGGTGACGCATGTGCAAGAGAGCAATAAAAAGCGCACTGCACATCCAAAGCAGTATTTGGCGACGGCAAATGAAATTGCGCCAAGAAAAATTCGCGAGAAACAGGTGAGTACCGTAAACTCCAGGTTTACCGTCATATATTCTTTCACTTGTATGCTTGAAATTAAAATCCCTGTTATACTTCGCTGCAAAGAAGAAGCTGTTTTATTTTCACTGACTTGATGATGGAATTCCTTTCTGCTCCTGGGATTCTATTTTTTTTATTATTTTTGTCAGTGTATGTACAAAATATCGCTGAAATACTGACTTATGCTCTACTATAGGAAAATTCCAAATATATTGTAAAATTTTATTATAAAACTCATAATAGTTTAAAATATTATGAAAGAAGAAATAGTTTATCAGAATCAAAAGAATTAGATTTTAGCACTGTTTATATAGTTTTCACGAAATTTGCATTTGAAAACTTTATATTAAGCATTTTATCATTGTTCATACAATGAAAGTAATTCATTCATAAAAGAACTTGAAGAAATAGTTAATAACGAATTATTTTTATATTTTATAATTTTATTTTACTTTTCATAAACGTTATTAAAAGCTTTTACTTAAAACTCTCCGAGTTCAAAATTAAAACTAGTAGGACTAGATTTTAGGTATCATTTCCTATCAAATATTTTGGTAGGCTAATATATAAATTTAATTACTAAGATATGCATATCTGACATATAACTTTAAAAATACACCCTCAAGTGAAATTTATGATCAGATGGAGATCAAAAGATAAAACTTTATACGTATAAACCATTCTCCATCAATCAGTTTCAAAATTAATTGCAAGTAGTCTTTGTTGCGAACCTGTATTTCCAGCATCTGAAATCTATCTATATGAAAATATTTGTTTCGTATTGCCTCATTATAGAATTTCTAAATAAATCTATATTTAATTTTATCACTCTTCTTGAATATATTTTATATTAAAATATCAGAGGAAACCACTTATGACTGAAAGTGTGTCTCAACTTCCCTTAATAGTCCCCTTGGCAGGCACGTCAATTCACCGCTAGTTTAACGAGATGACAGGTCTCTTTTTTTCCTGTAACCAACAATTTTCAAAATTCATATAGTAGCTAAGTTTCTTTCTCAAAAGATTATGTTGGTAATTGACTGAAAAACAGTTATATTTTATTATAAAGATTTTTTCACAGAAAACTATTTTAAATTTTTATTTTCGATGTAGTGTAATCTTGATACGTTCGTATCCAATAGTTTATTGTTACATTATATAAAGTAATAAAACATTTTCTGTTACGTTGTTCCGATCAATTACTTGCAACGTCGTGATCTTCGTTTTAATTGATATTAAAGTGTTTTCAGAAAACGTTATTGTATTATTGGCGACGGCTGCAGAAGGCCACTCTCGTAGAGTAGCAGCATTACAGTTAATCCATCATGGCATTAATTACCCTGCGCGTCAAGTCCGTAATTGACGGGGCATTACTTCGAGAAATATTAGAGATTTGTGTAGGGGAGCAGAAATTTACTACAGACTCACAGAAAACCTTAGGCCTAATTATGGGGTATTATATCAGGTTGTAAAAGGAAGAAAAAGAACAAATAGTTGTTTCTTCATATATATTTTGGGAGTAAATAAAAAAAGAGAAAACAGTCAATGTGTTTCTGATCATTTTTCCGAAATAAACTCTAGAAAGAATTTATTCCCATTACTTGTGTGTTTCTAAGTGCTTCGAAAATGGCAATAAGAAACGAAACAAATTTGAAAAAATAATAAAATGAAGAAAAACTGGGGTTTCAGGAAGCAAAAATTTTAGCAATAGCCAGCGAACAAACCAGGAATAAACAAGTTCATTCTTAGCAAAAGGTGGCAATAAAAAAATAATAAAAAACAAAATGGCAATAAGAAATGAAACAAATTTGAAAAAAGTAATAAAATGTAGAGAAAATGGAGTTTCATGAAGCAAAAATTTTAGCAATTTCCAGCAAACAAACCAGGAATAAACGATTTCATTCTTAGCATAAGATCACGGTGGCATGTCGTAGCAACATCGTGGAGATAGTAGAATACATCTGAATAGATTCCGATAATAGAATAACTTGTGCTAATAAAGGTGTTAGGTGCAAAAGTTGCAGGCACGGGAGAGAAAGTTAGTAGATTCCCTATGCAACTTATATCTCGCATCATAGGTTGTCTAATATTTCATGCTGTATGTTTTCAGTTAAAGGCATCGCTTCATGTCTTGAAAGATTTTATACATTCACTAGGTAAAAACCCGGCGTTACTCGGGATCCATATTTTTTCATATACCGGCCTCCTGTTTTTTCACCCTAAAAATATTGCCAATAACTTTTCTTTGATTTTTTTCTTGTTGAATTAAAACTTTCAAATATAGTATGTTTTATCACCTTAGAACAGTATGGTTTGAATGAAAATGCGAGAAAATTAAAAAAGAACATTTATTTTAAATAATATATAGTTAAATAACTAATACGGTTTTACAATATACAAATATATTATACTGTATAACTTGGTTACTGCGAAGCTACTAGATAAAATATTTTATAAATCAGATAAAAAATGTCAAAATCTCTCGAGAACAATTCTCACTCGAAAGAATTTCGCTGAAGAAGAATGCTCGAACAAAATGAATAATTTTAACCTCAGTTGGGGGAATAAAAACCAAATATAAATAAAGTCAAACTGAAACTCTCATCGCGTAGTAACTAAACTAACGTCATTGGGTATTTGAATGCAAATTAAAAGTTAGGAAATAAAGAGGATAGGATTGCTGCGAAAGGGAAGTCTGGAGCCACTCCCTACAGCCCAGATTCGGCAACCAATCTGGGTTCTAAACATCGTTTATCTGGAACCAGGTTCTCTTCAGAGTGATGCGAAAACAGTTGTCGAGCACTGCCTCATTGAACAGGACGTGATTTCTGCCATACCGGGTTAAACAAGTTGATTCTGCGTGCGGATAAATGCCTAAATAGATTTGGTGATTATGGGGAAAAGTATTCGGCAAATATTCCTCTTAATTCCCTTATATTTTTTCTGTTTAATGTTAATAAATATTTGTTAATTATCTTTATAAACTTTTTTTTGGGATCCATCCTCGTAGTAACACTGTAATACAAAACACAGCAAAACAAATTACGAAATTTGGTTTGCGAATTTTACATCAAAGTAGCAGGTCTGCATATGGAGGCCGCGTTGGCTTGGTCTCGGCCTTTGAGCTTCATGGTTGAAGGTTCGAAAAACAGATTCCTTCAAAACATACGCCATGTATGTGGACCTGGTGTACAGGGATATGCTTATACACTCGCTAGCCGAACGGTTTGAAAACTGTCGGTTTAAATAATTTTCACGATGAACCAACGTGGGACCATGGGAAAGGAACGAACCTTTAATCATGGCTTGTCAGTCACGAATGAAGGGGTTAGGTTCTTTGGAAGTGCTTTGGATTATGCCTCGGTTTGCAAATTTGAACTTGAAGGTTTATTTGAAATTCTTGGGGATGAAGTATATACGAACACGACCCGATTTGAACTGTAAATCCCTTTTTGTTCCCTGAAATACGGACAGGACTTGGACCGCTTGGCCAGGCTGTAAAACTCCTGTCCGTACCTGCGAAATAACTGCTTGTGAATGGTTTTCTAACCTTTCAGCAAATTAGCGCGCGGTACACGCATCAGTACACGCGCCTTTGTATTTAAATTCGAAAGTCAAATTTTCTCTCTCTAGTGGGCACGTAATTTTGTCCTATTTATACAACAGTTACATTTCACTTCCGTGGCTGAATCGAATGAATCCCACTGCATCTTTTTTGTTTTGTCTAAGAAGTCAATATATATTACCAAACACTCAAAAAGTTTCCTGCGGGTATAAACTACCAGCTAGCCAGATTTTCAAGTCAAAGTATCGTCAATTTGAAATTTTTTGATTTTTCCATTTATTAAGTTTTGAGTTAATGCAAGGAATTAAAAATTGGTTTTTGTTCTTCGATATTTTATTATATTTCAAAAATCTTTAATATTTATTTAAGAAAAAAGTTTAAGAAATGATTTTTTGTCAATTAATTTTTTTATATAAAAAAATTTCTAGAAAATTTAAAAGAATTTTTTTCTCTGATTTTAATTTCAGGTCGCAGTTAACTTAGTCTTGGTGATTTAAGCGTAATTTAATAGAAATTTATTGAAATATATGCTTTAAAATTTGGGTGTTAATGGGTAAATTATCAAAACACAGTTCAAAATTACGAGGCCCTTTCCCAAATAACCCTTGCGTTGCTTCAAAACGGGGCATAGATAATATAACTAACTGCAGATCTGTATCAAGCATTGGAACAAATCCGTTAATGGGTATTCAGAATATAATGCGTGCGTATGTGAACACGGTAATTCTAAAACTCAACAAGCTAGATGAAAAATTTCGTATGTGGTCTTTTACACCAATACTGTAGATATTTGTATGTTTTGGACTATATCCAGAAAAGTGTCGACTGCTTGGCTGTCTATCTATCTGTTCATACGTGAACGCGATTATTCAAAAACGCAAGGAGTTGGTCGAGTGCAAATGGCACAGTCATTTTTGACAACACATTGAAATGACTTTTCTTATTTGGAAATGTACGAGAAAGTCGAAAGAGGAAACTTTCGATTTCCTTTCTTCTGTAACGAAGTAAGATTTGTGAAGAAAGTACTGTGCTCACCGAAAATTCGACCTTCAGATTTTGAAGAATCTCCATCCTTTAAACATTTCTCTGACCGAAAACAATCTTTTTTCTGTATTTACAGCAGATTCTTGTTATCCAATATTAAACTTAACTCCCAAAGGTTTTAAATAGATAATTATATATCCGAAAACTACACTGTTTTTTTCAATATCATTAGCTTAACCAATTGTTAGGTGAGTTTACCTTTCCCCATGCTAAGGACGAGGACATGCGTTGTGTTGGTGAACACTAACTTTTAAAAGAAAGTTAAGAAGTATTAAAGTTAGCAGTGTAGATATGTAACAAAAATAGTTCTGTGGATGTATGGTGGAAACAGTCCAACACTCACAACAATAGAGAATGAAGGTTTATTCCCAAATATTTAATACATGTAACAGGAACAATAGATCTTGAACAGATTAGCAACGCAACAATTCACAAGTAATAACAGTAACAGCACTTTCAGATTTAGCAACACTAACAGTCAGCAATTCACTAGTAATGGCAATAACAGGACTTCCAATAGCGCTCAACTCACCTGCTGTCCAACTCGCACTATAGACGAAACTCTCAAGTCGTTCCAGTCGATCAACGCACACAACTCAATACCGCTTGGCGCCTAACAGCTTACTAGTTCGCGCAGCGGATAAAACTCCAAGAAGGGATTCGCACACTAAAGGCGATCTCAGTCGATCAACATTCACTGCTCTGTGATCCCAGAGCGATCCTTTTATAGTCTACCCGACAAGCCGTGCCGTTATATGGAATTATCTAGTACATTCAAGCGTATCTGCTCTCCTAATAGAGATCTCGAGAAAAGGATAGCATTTTATGGAATCTTCGATTTATCGCCAAGGTCAGGGGTCTAGACCTGGCCGCTGGCGGTAATCTACTCTATTAAAATTCGAAGGTAAACAAACGTATGTATGTATGTCCTTCTATCTTCTCACGAACCGCCGAACGGAGAAGCGCGCGGAAAGTACCAAAAGATGGGGAATAATCCAGGGAAGCCATTTCGGCCATTTAAATTTCGAAATTTTAATTAGTGAAAAAGATATTAATTAAAAACTAACTGACAACAATGCTTTTCATTGTTTGGGATACTTTATAACAATACTTTTCATTGTTACAGCGCAATTCAAAATTTATTTTATTGTTGAAGTCGTTTACTTTAAAGAACATTGTTACAACAACAATAAAAAAGTGACGCTGACAGAAATAAAAAAAATGTATTGTTGAAAGTGTATAAATTCTTTTTTTTTATCCCGTGATATAACGTCCAACAAGATCATTTTAACGAAATTAAAAGGGGTGTTTTGTTTCTGTAAAGTTATGTGCCGAAAGATGTAGATTAGTTATGTTAGTGATTTTAATCATTATTCATTGATTTGATCAAGTTTAAATATTTGTAGAAGCTTCTATTTTAAGCTGATATTTGGAAGTTACTATTTTTGCTTTGTTCAATTCTCGCTTTTTCCGATGCCTAAAAGAAAAAGAGGAATTACAAGGGATGTTGCCAGTAGACGGGAGGCAATTAGAAAACGTGAAAGGAGAGTTGTTGAAACTGAAGAAGAAAGAAGCCGCCGATTGTCAACTATGGTACAACGTGGCCTGGACAGAAAAGCGGAAGAAACAGAAGAACAAAGAAATAGCCGATTGTCAGACATGGCACAACGTGGGCAGGAGAGAAGAGCCGAGGAAACAGAAGAACAAAGAAATAGACGATTGGCAGTAATGGGACAACGTAGCCAGCAGAGAAGAGCAGAAGAAACAGAAGAACAAAGAAAAGAGAATATGTTTTGGGGGGAACGTAACGTTTGCGTTAGCGACAATATATGTAAAAAAAATAAATCGGAGGCGGGCATATGAAAATTAGTAATAAAAAGACTAGATTTGAAAGAATATTTACATTTCTTGGAGAAAGTAAGTGACAATATTTGTTGAAAAAAAACGGAGCCGGGCATATGAAAAAATATGGATCCGAAGGCCTCACGCGATCTCACTTCTCTCCGCCCGGGAATATCCCATTATTCAAGATTGCCCGTGCAACGCCGGGTCATGCAGCTAGTTCCAAATTACCCCCTGTAAAACTCTCTTCCCAATCATAGGATTAACATTGCTGGGAAGCGACTTTCCATGTTCGTAACAATATATATCGAATTTGGTACCGAATTTGTCAAACAAAAATAATAAAAAAAGATGTTTCAATTATTAAATTTATTTAATGCGTGGTGCGTCTAATAACTTGCCAGGGACTGTATGTGTTGCCCTACAGAGCTTTTGCCTCCTTTTAAACTTTTTAATTTACTTAACTTTACGTATAAATTTAGCTGACAGTAACATTAGGTACCACAACAAACAAAAATAATAATAAAACATGATTCATTTTTTAAATATATTTAATGTGTGGTGCGTCTACTAGCTTGGACAGGGACTGTACGTGTTGCCCTACAGAGTTTTTTGCTACCACATTTCCGGCAAAGAAAAATACTTCATCGATCTGCAAATAAGTCATCCGAAGTTGCCTCTGGAAAAATATTCGATCATCTAAGCAAAAACGTTTCCAACCTGTGATAAAAAGCTTCTTTTCAAGCAATTTGCGATACAGAAAGAAAGTTTGACTGTTCTCTCTTAGTAGCAGTCAACAGTAATGGTCACTCGGGTCCTCATTGTTGAAGAGTGAATGGTAAGTTCAGAGATTTATCGGAAGTTAAAAAAGCGAGTCACTTTCGAAACGCAGGAAAGTTCGTAGAGAGACCACAAGATAACTTATATCCTGATGAAACCATTTCCATCACTGTAATGACTGAAGTGTAGGCTTGCATATAATTTGCTTCACAGTTTCATTCAATAAATATTTCACGTCTTTCTTTACATTATTTAATTTAAAATAAGAAGTATGCTCTATTACACAGCTTGCTATAATTAGTTGTTAGGAATATAAATGTAAGGAACTGACTGCTCATGTAATGCGAGTTGAAAAACAATATTTTATTTTTATAATACATTTATTCATTACCAAAATTAAATACACTAAAATGCAAGTTATCACTATAAATAATTCACAAATGTGAATAGATTATACTTGAAATTCTTTTATTTTGTAAAATATTTTAATAGCTTATGTTTTAAAAACTGTTATCAACTCCCTTGTTCTATAACCACTCGGACATCTTCGCTACGTGATTTTCAAAGCTAATCTGAAGATAATAAATATGGATGATGAAACTTCTGTACTTTCATCAGGAACATTGATTTTAATCTAAATAACCCACAGCCCACTGAGTTGAATTACAAACCTGCATCACTATCATGTCCTTAATGAGCTGACCGCCGTTGCTGGTATTATAGGGAGCTACTATTAAACCACATCACACACCCCGTTCCTAGAGTGTCGATCGCTTCTGAATGAGTTTGGAATGGATGTCAATGGGATTGGGCAAATCTATGTCTGTTCATATTTTTACTCTGATTATAATATCTAGAGGGGCTGAAAACCAGGCAAAATAAAGTTCATTATGAGAGTATCTAGGCTTAAGGCCATTCACAAGGAGCGACCTTGGGCCAGCAACAATGTAATTGTTTACCATCCGCACCACTGTTATTGTACCACCAAGGAAACCGGGAAAATAATTACTAATAAGGCCATTGGACCGTTAAATATCTGTAGTATTATTTTTGTTCCACCAAGGAAATTGTAAAATTGATTACCGCCCCACTGTTTTGTGCCACCAAGGAAACCGGGAAAATAATTACTTATAAGACCATTGGACGTTAGCGATCTCGACCACTATTTTTCTTCCACCAAGGCAATTGGGAAAATGATTATCGCACCGCTGTTGTTGTGCCACCAAGGAAACCGGAAAAATAATTACTAATAAGGCCATTGGACCGTTAAATATCTGGATCATTATTTCCGTTCTATCAAGGCAACTGGAAAAATGATTATCGCATCACTGTTGTTGTGCCACCAAGGAAACCGGAAAAATAATTACTTATAAGGCCACTGGATGGTTAACTACTTTTGTTCCACCAAGGCAATTGGAAGAATAATTAATTATACGGCGATGTGGTCGTCAAAAATTCGCACCGTCATTGTTATGAAGCCAAAGGAACAGGGAAATCAATTACTTATACGGCATCTTCCCATCATCATACTCTAGGTATCCCCCAACATAGTATGCGTTCCTGAGAAGCATTAACCCACCGTCGACCACGATGAGTTCGTGAATGAGAAGCCACTGGATAAGTAGGCTGGGTTTCCTTCGCCTGGTGCGTACACCATGGAAAGGTATGATGATGTGGGATCGATTTACTTCCATACCAATGACGGGAAGTACCTCCTGGGAAGGGGGTTGGCCCGTGGCCGGTTATGGTTATATTAGGACTTAATTCTGAGTTTTCCTATAACGTCAAGAAGACTATAATTCGTATTTCCCTGAAAGCTATAACAGAACTATTTTTTTATTTTTGTCAGTGTATGTACAAAATATCGCTGAAATACTGACTTCTGCTCTACTATAGGAAAATTCCAAATATATTGTAAAATTTTATTATAAAACTCATAATAGTTTAAAATATTAGGAAAGAAGAAATAGTTTATCAGAATCAAAAGAATTAGATTTTAGCACTGTTTATATAGTTTTTAGGAAATTTGCATTTGAAAACTTTATATTACGCATTTTATCATTGTTCATACAATGAAAGTAATTCATTCATAAAACAACTTGAAGAAATAGTTAATAACGAATTATTTTAATATTTTATGATTTTATTTTACTTTTCATAAACGTTTTTAAAAGCTTTTACTTAAAACTCGCCGAGTTCAAAATTAAAACTAATTGAAACTGGCAGGAGTAGATTTCAGGTATCATTTACAATCAAAAATTTTGGTAAGCTAATATATAAATTTAATTATAAGATATGCATATCTGACATATAACTTTAAAAATACACCCTCAAGTGAAATTTATGATCAGATGGAGATCAAAAGATAAAACTTTTTGTGTATAAACCATCCGCTATCAACCAGTTTCAAAATTAATCGCAAGCAGTAATTTTTCCGAATCCGTATTTCCAGCATCTGAAATCTATCTATATTAAAATATTTGTTTCGTATTGCCTCATTATAGAATTTTAGCAAACCAAATGTTAAGTTTGCTACTTTGAATCGATGCGGTCAATAGGATAACTGGGTTATCCTTATGTCTATAGCAATAGGGCAATAATTTACTTTAAGTTACTGCAACAAAGAATAGCTACTGCATCTCGTTAGACAAGGTAACTTAGAAGGTAAAAAACACCGTTGACAGGTATGCAAGTATATACTGGTTCGTGCAAGTGTGAGGAGACATCACGCAACACTGAAGAAGCTAACTCATGATAATTAATAAACTTAACAAGATAAAAGCAAAAGTAAGGTAAATGATAATGAACATGTCGACAACAGGAACATAAAGCAAGTGCAAGAGCAAAGAGAGAGAGAGAGGACAGATGATGCATGAGCCTTTATAATACTCAGCTCTCCACTACGCATGAGCAAGGTAGACAGCGTACGCAGGACGAAGCTGTTGCCATAGAATTTTTTAAATAAATCTATTTTTAATTTCATCATTCTTCTTAAATATATTTTATACTAAAATATCAGAGGAAACCACTTATGACTGAAAGTGTGTCTCAACTTCCCCTAATAGTCCTCTTGGCAGGCACGTCAATTCACCGCTAGTTTAACGAGATGACAGTTCTCTTTTTCATTTCCTACTATTAGTTCACATTCTCCCTATATATATTTATTTATATATCTGGTTCAAATTTTCAATCGTTAATAAAATACTTTTTATTCATCCACTCAAGTTCAAATACATTTTTTAAAACTTGTAGTGGATAACACTTGATGTTAATATAGTTTTTTCAAATATTAATTCATTAATTAAATTTAATTAATTAATTTTAGTTTTATATGGGAGAAAGCATATATCGCCTTGAGTCGTTTGGTTCGAATTTTTCTCAATAGATGGAGCTAGGTTTGCCAGCTTCTAGACCTAATATCCTTTGTTTTCTGGTATGTTCACGAAGGCGTCATTTTTTCATGTATTTTTGTCAGAGGGTAATGCTGATTACTTTCTTTATTTTCTCTATTGGATATGTTAAAAAAGGCTTTATGAAGTTTTTCAATTCCTACTATTAGCTCACACTCTCCCTATATATATAAGATATTTAGCAGGATATAAATGTAGGAATAAATACCGTCAGTGACGAAGCGTGTGGATCGCTGACCTAAGTATTAATTGACTTTAATTTTTTTATGTTACTTGTTTCCTGTAACCAACAGTTTTCACAATTCATATAGTATCTAAGTTTTTTCTCAGAACATTATGTTGGTAATTGACTAGAAAAAATTTTATTTTATTATAACGATTTTTTCACAGAAAACAATTTAAAATTTTTATTTGCGATTTAGTGCAATCTCGATACATTTGTATCCAAAAGCTTATTGTTACACTATTTAAAGTAATAAAAAATTTTCTGTTACGTTGTTCCGATCAATTACTTTCAACGTCGTGATCTTCGTTTTAATTGATATTAAAGTGTTTTCAGAAAACGTTATTGTATTATTGGCGACGGCTGCAGAAGGCCACTCTCGTAGAGTAGCAGCATTACAGTTAATCCATCATGGCATTAATTACCCTGCGCGTCAAGTCCTTAATTGACGGGGCATTACTTCGAGAAATATTAGAGATTTGTGTAGGGGAGCAGAAATTTACTACAGACTCACAGAAAACCTTAAGCCTAATTATAGGGTATTATATCAGGTTGTAAAAGGAAGAAAAAGAACAAATAGTTGTTTCTTCATATATATTTTCGGAGTAAATAAGAAAAAGAGAAAACAGTAAATGTGTTTCTGATCATTTTTCCGAAATAAACTCTAGAAAGAATTTTTTCCCATTACTTGTGGGTTTCTAAGTGCTTCGAAAATGGCAATAAGAAATGAAACAAATTTGAAAAAATAATAAAATGTAGAGAAAATGGAATTTCATCATAAAGCAAAAATTTTAGCAATTGCCAGCAAACAAACTAGGAATAAACGAGTTCATTCTTAGCATAAGGTGGCAATAAAAAATAAGAAATAATAAAATATAAAATGGCAATAA